>CACVCL010029147.1:0-79571 GCA_902729485.2 Mus minutoides | reverse complement strand
ATACTCAAAAGATAGAGACTCTAGAAAAAGTTTATATAAAAATAGCTCTTCTCTTTGTCACAGTGGTTATGAGTTGTTCAAAATTGGTCTACCAGATGGATGGTAGACATATAGCCCAGAAAACTAACAAAATTGACCACAGTCCTCATGTTAGAGTGGGTTCCAATAATTCTCAATCAATTATTAAATTGTATTTACTGGGGCTGGTGAGATGGCTCAGCAGGTAAGAGCACCCGACTGCTCTTCCAAAGGTGATAAGTTCAAATCCCAGCATCCACATGGTGGCTCACAACCATCCATTACGAGATCTGGCGCCCTCTTCTGGAATGTCTGAAGACAGCTACAGTGTACTTACATATAATAAATAAAATAAATCTTTAAAAAAAAAAAAAAAAAAAAAAAGAAAGGTAAGTGAATGCACGCCTGGGAACCAGTCAGTAAGCAGCATTCCTCCATGATTCTGCCTCAGGCTCCTGCCTGAGCTCCTGCCTTGGCTTCCACTATGATAGACTGTTACCTCTAAGTGGAAATAAACCATTTGCTCCTCAAGTTACTTTTGATTTATCACAGTAACTGAAAGCAAAACAGAACACTTAATAACCTAAATAAAATATGTACATGATTTTACTCTTTAATATAGGCTTATCCTTCCTCCAAAGCATGCAGTTGATATTTCCTGAAGAAATAAGTATTTGCATATATAGCAGGTACGTTCTTATCTTAGGGTTGCTGTGATGAAATATTGTGACCAAAGCAAGTTGGGTATTAAAGGGTTTATTTGGCCTACACTTCCATATCATTGCTCATCACTGAAGGAAATCATCACAGGAACTCAAACAGAGCAGGAAGCTGGAGGCAGGAGCTGATACAGAGGCCAGGAAGGGCTGCTGTTTTACGGATTTGCCCCTCATGGAACACTCAGTCTGCTTTTCAATTGAACCCAGGGATACCAGCCCAGGGATGGCACCACCCACAATGTGATAGGCCCTCCCCATCAATCACTAATTATGAAAATGTTCTACAAGCTTGCCTACAGCCTGATCTCATGGGTGCATTTTCTTACTTCGGGTTCCCTCCTCCCTGCTGACTTCAGTTTGTATCAAGCTGACATAAAACCATCCAGCACAGTTTGGTTGAGTATTAAATCAGCTGACAACAGCCTCTTCTGCATTCCTGAGGCCCAGAGTGACATATGCTCATTCATTACCTCAATGAAGACCGAAGGACCATCTTTTTGTGCCACGCATTAGGCTATATGCTGAGGCACAAGAATTAGCAAGAACAGAGCTTTGTGTCCTTATGGATGTTAGTCTAGTAAATAAAAACTAAACAAACTCTGATAATCACACCAACAAGCACAAAAGGTGTGACTCAAATTCGCTCCTCCTAAGCGACCCCTGCAGAGAGAGCACTTAGTAAGACTTTGACCTAACAATCATGGATTGTTAGCAAATCTATTTCCTGGGCTCTACAAGGTCATGTGTTAGAAGACGGTAAGAAGGAGTAAGCACATATAGAGCTTCTCTCCACTGGGGCAGTCAGGGGAACAGGAGACGTTTGTTATCAAGGTACTCATGCTGCTTTCAGGGGGCCATCAACATTTGTAGTTATTCTTTTGATCACTAGGTGGCACACACTTATTAAAAAGTCAGCTGGACCATGTAACCCTGTGTTACCCAGAGGCACCATAGATATAGCAGGAGAATGAGGGGGTGAGAATGTGGGCAAGGGTGGCAGGGAAGAACCAATACCAGATTCACAGTCCCAGGTAGAGTGGGGCAAGAGAGGCCATGGGCTCACAGTCCCAGGTAGAGTGGCGCAAGAGAGGCCATNACACTTATTAAAAAGTCAGCTGGACCATGTAACCCTGTGTTACCCAGAGGCACCATAGATATAGCAGGAGAATGAGGGGGTGAGAATGTGGGCAAGGGTGGCAGGGAAGAACCAATACCAGATTCACAGTCCCAGGTAGAGTGGGGCAAGAGAGGCCATGGGCTCACAGTCCCAGGTAGAGTGGCGCAAGAGAGGCCATGGGCTCACAGTCCCAGACAGAGTACAGCAAGAGAGGCCATGGGCTCACAGTCCCAGATAGAGTACAGCAAGAGAGGCCATGGGCTCACAGTCCCAGATAGAGTACAGCAAGAGAGGCCATGGGTTTACAGTCCCAGGTAGAGTACAGCAAGAGAGGCCATGGGTTTACAGTCCCAGGTAGAGTACAGCAAGAGGTCATGGGCCCAACTGTCTTCTGGGAGCTTACTTGAAGTTGGAGCTTCAAGGTAAGGGTGCACCTGTTTTCTTTCAGTTCTTAGCACTTCTTCATTCCACAAACATGCAGTAAACATCAACTATTATGCATTTCACTGCTTTCATGGTACAAATACAATAATAAAAATATTTCCTCTACATGTGAAATAAACCTATTGCAAACAGGAAATAAACACTTCAGGGTTACATACAGGAGGGCAGGTATTACACAGGAAGGATACACCTTGGGAGGGTAAAATAGGGGCTGCATCGCTTTGTGGTTAAGAGCGTGTACTGTTTTGGCAGAGGACTTGAGTTCATTTCCCAGTACCAATATTGGGTGTCTTACAACTACTTGTAATTCTAGTGGATACTGGTACTTCTCCTTTCATTTACATACCCTCACACAAACTTCTGCACACAGACACATGATTAAAAATTGAAAAGAAATATTTAAAAAGAATATAAGGCGGGCAAAGCTTCTATCACTTAGAAAAAGAAATTAAAAATGAGACTTAGAACTGAACATCACAAATCTCAATCTAAATTTGAACATGTATAGTTATAAAATACAAGTCAGCGTTCGTGAAAATGTAAAGTGCACATTGAGTGTGTGTGAAAATCCACAAGGTCGAGGATTCCTTGATAGGACAGTGGGGAAATGCTACGTTATTGAAAAAAGAATTTCTATCAGTATGGAAGGAACTGTGAGTGGTTCTTTCTCTTCCTAGGCCTGACCCTGTGTAGATACCAAATGAAGTAAACAAGACTGATGCAGACAGGAACTGTTTAAAGAAAAGACACACCATCTCATAGGAAAGGACTAAGTCACAGAACCACGGCAACTGAATGTTTGAGGAGAACTCAGGAAGCAAGTTCAGGCTAGTGGAATGCTATCTTCCCTGCAATGCCTTCTGGGAAGCATATCGGTCTGTAAAATGGCCAAAGCAAAGGAACCTGGTAAGCTTGCAGTTACCACTGTGACCACTAGATGGCAAACAATGTTAACCAGGCCAAGTGCAGCTTAGCTCAGGGTGGGGTAGGGTGGCGTGGTGGGTGGAGTGGGAGAGTTAAGAGAAACAGTCCTACATAAGCAGATGAAACAGAAAATGACTTGTTTGGCCTTCACAGAATTGAGGTTCTGATAACATATGTAACATTTCTAAGACAGACTCACTATGAAGTTCATACTGGCCTTGGCTTCACAGTCCAGTCTCTGCCTCCACAGGGCTAAGATTACAGGTGTGTGTGTGTGTGTGTGTGTGTGTGTGTGTGTGTGTGTGTGTGTGTTACATAGGCTTAAAAAAAACATAGCCTAACTTTTTTTTAAACAGATTTATTTATTTATTTGTATGTGTATGTGTTATTGCCTTAATGTATGTGTGTGAGTCACCTGTATGCCTGGAGCCCAAGGAGGTCAAAGGAGGGTTTCAGATTTCCTGGAAGTAGATTCTGAGCACTGTTAACAGCTTTATGTGCTGGGAACTGAACCCAGGCACCTGTTCTAAACCACTGAGCCATCTCTCCAGCTTCTAAAACTAAGAACACATTTTGATACTGTCCCATCTTGGAGTTGAGGCAATCAAAATCCAGAAAGACTTTTTGCTGATCCGAAGTCTATAGCAAACACCTGATACTCTGAATAAAACCCATTTGTGGCACATGAAAATATCACAGTACAAAACGGCAGTGCCTTGAACTGAAAAAGTGTAAAACTAGGCCTTTAGACCCAGGCTTAAGAATGTGACCTTTGTGACTCAAGGCCCCAAGGTATGCTAATCATAAAACAGATAGAGACATTCCTCCACCCACCTGCTTCCTAGGTTCAGGGAGTGTTTGTTCAAAAAGGGTCACCCTGACCATTCATAGAACCCGCTATGCAAATGTGCTATTGTTAGGGGCTCATAGAAACTGTCTTGAGAAATAACCTCACAATTATAAGGCATTTTTCCTTGTGACTTCCTCGTGACTCTTAAGTGGTATTTTTGGTATTTTCTAATAACGCCCTCCCCACCCCCTTGAGTTGTGGTTTCTTTCTTTAAACACCCCATCTCCCAGCTACTCGGGGTGCCATAGTCTTCTACCCCTGCGTGGTGTATGACTGTGGGCCCACGAGTGCTCTTGAAATAAAAGCCCTCTTGCAATTTGCATCAAGACCGTTTTCTCGTGAGTGATTTGGGGTGTTGCCTCTCCTGAGTCAGAATGTGGGGGAGTCCTCACGCTGTGAGTCTTTCAGAACATGCACAGTAGTTTTATTATGTGCAAAGAACTTTAAAATACCTTGTTGATGTTTACAGGTAGCAACTGAAGCACAGCTAAAGCCTTACAGAAGGTTTGCTTCAGTTTTAGACGTTTCCTTGGCAAGCTTACTTTACACTAGCTGTGCTGAACACTTTCCCGTGCTGTGTATGATGAGCACAAATGTTAGCAAGCAGTGACTTGGGTACGAATGTGAAAGGGACAGGGCTAGGACTCTGTCCCAGGTGTGTGGACTCCAATAATGCACTATTTCTATTATTGCTGTGCTTCATGAGACTGTCCTGAGGGGTCCAGACAAACTGTGAGAGAGAAAGACTGCCTATAAAGTCAAGCCTCAGCCTGACCTTAAATCACGGACTGTCCTAGCGAGATGGAGATGCTAATGTTCCAAGAAGGCAGGACACCGTGAGGCAGGAGACTAGCGCTGAGGCCTGATGATTGAACAGCCTCCTGGTGCACTTAGGGGACTGGAGAGACTAACAAGTCTCATGATCTGTGAGATCAAATGGATTGAGCTGATGATTCCTGTTGGTACTGAGTAAAAAGCTGAGGTCTCATGGAAGCCCGACAAGGCCAGTCCTGAGCAGGGGCACACAGTGCCTCTGTCAGCAGTGATTTGGATATGGCCCTGACCATACACAAGTCCTCCAGCTGCTGCCTACAGTGATCTCACATTGTCAGCCTCTTGTGCCTCGTCTCCTTTTACCTACCACCTACACAGGCTGCTCTTGAGAAGGACCTGGGTTTTGTTCCCAGCACATAAAAAGCAGTCAACAACACTCAAACTCTACTTCCAGGAAATCTGAAGCCCTCTTTTGACCTCCCCAGGCCCCAGACAAACAGGTGATTCACATGCATACATGCAGGCAAACACAACATAGCTATGAGCTTCCTTGTACCAGCAGCAATCCCACCTAATAGCATTCCAATCTTACAGGCCTGAGATTGAGAATTTTACATTTTAGTTCCTACTTCCATTTAGATGCAGAAAACTTCTGGCGAATGCCACAATGACCAAGTCTAGATAACCTAAAAAAATATATCGTAATCACTTTTGAATCCTGATTCATAGTAACCAAGGAAACTGAGCCTCATCTATCAGAAGGCCTTGGCAACAAACAAAAAGATAAGCTTTCTGAAAGTTCAAAGCAACATTACATAAAGGACATGTAGAGGCCTATGTGTCAACTTAGAGTAGTAATGAATCTCCAAGCCAAAGGGAGGAGTGTTTGCAGTCGCTAGCTCTTTCCTCCACACACACTCCTGTAACTTCATTTGCTAAGGAAGGGCATGGGAGAGACTGGAAAGACAAAGGCTCTCTGGTAGTTGAGAGCAGAGACTGCGGATGGACACTCAACACACTTTCCTATATCTTTATTTCATAGAAAACTAAAGCCTTCCCAAGACTGTTAGGGAAAGTGGAGAAGCAAATTCTCTACAGGTGTGAAGGACAGCAAGCCACTGGGGAGGGCCCAGGAAACCCCCCTCCAAGGAAAGCAGCTTGAACAGGAATGTCCTCCATAGACCCATGTGATGACGACTTGACTGAGTCACAACTGCTTTTGGAGAGAGGTGGAGGTGATGTTGGGAATTTCAGTTGGTGAGGCTTGGTGAGGGGAAGGACGTCACCAGGTGGTGCTCCCTGAAGACAAGCTGATCTATGGCCTCTTCCTTTCTCTTCCTCACTGGCTCTGGGGCTGGCATGAGGTGTGCACCTCTGCCAGACTCACTGTTGTCATGATACACTGCCTTGTATGACCATGAAGGTGTGGGTGAATGGATCTCTGAGACCACAAGCCAGAGTAAGCCTTTCCTTTTACATTGTTTCTTTGCGTTATCTGTCACAAGGACAGAGATGAACTCATAGGGCTGCCATAAAGCCGACACTGGAGGTAAGGGACATGGCTTGCCTAAGACTGAAGATACACAGAAAAGCCACAAGACCTGGACCAAGTTGAGCCCTGGCCCCATGTGGCTCAGGCAGACAAACCTTCAGAAAGCTTAGGATGAATCAGGAAAACTGAGAGAATCTAGAACTTTCTCCACAAGTATTCTACAAAAGCAGGAGATCATAGCATGCCATTGATATGCTTATCAATAACAAAATCCAATTCCAGACACACACACAAATATTAATACACTCTACATATAAAGTCCAGAATTCAATTAAGAACTATGAGACATTAATGAACAGATAAACAATGCATGAGAAAATGAATCGTAGCAAAAATGGAAATTTTTAAAAAGAACCAAGTGGAACTCATAGAAAACAAAACAAAACATCATGATAAATAAATGAAAAGTAGTTCCAGACCTCATCAGCAGATTCATCAAAGAAACACTGCATTGTGAAACACGTCAAAAGAAATGGCCATAATTGAATAAAACACAAAGAAAAAAGAAAGCAAAACAAGTGAAATGAAAAACATTAACAAGAAAGTAGGGTGCAGAGCACCCAGAAGCGGAGCCCTGCCAGCAGTGTGTTCAGTGCATTCTGTTTCCATAGAGTAGACTCTCCGTCTGGCTCCCCAGCCCTCCCCCTCTCTTCCCTTCCTCTCTCTCCCCACCTACCTACCTCTCCTCTTTCTCCCTACACCACCCCCACCCCCGTGCAGTGGATTGTTACTGTAAATAAAATGGGCAAATATTACCTTAATATGAAACTACCTGTAGTGAGCTCTGGAAGCACCATGTGTAACAACCTCTAATTTTCAGAATCATCTGCGAAGGTGGGCACTTTACCATCGCTTTATAGCTCGTGAGGCTTTGGTTTAAGAACAATGTTTATGTTCCCAAACCATCCATAGAGCAGAGCTGGTATTCTTGTCTGTGTTCATCATATTATAAAGACTCAGATATTTCTGTTCCTTCCTATTAAGTGACAAGGCTGATGGGCAGAGAATGAATATAAATGTCTTCCTGCATTGGTAAATCATGCTCCTTAAGAACTTAAAAAGAAGCAAGTGATCTTCAAAGCTAAATTAGCAAGACTAACAATACTAGAGGTTCCGAAGAGACACATGGTCTCCAAAGCCAGGAAGTAGCTTACCCTGATGGTCAGATAGTTAAATGGGACTCTTCTTGATGATACATCACTCTGTCCAAATCAAAGCACCAGTGAATTAACGGAGGCTCATTTTAATTTGATTTTAATCTATTCTAGTTTTTTCTTTCTTTCTTTCTTTCTTTCTTTCTTTCTTTCTTTCTTTCTTTCTTTCTTTCTTTCTAAAAAAACTTTAAAAAATCATTCAGTGTTAGAATTGACAAATAGAATGCAGGAAATCAGAACTGATAACTGGTTTGGCAAGATACTCACATCCCAGAAACAGTACTTTAGGGTTCCTTCTTGCTTGTTGTCTAGAGACAATGAGAAGCTGGCAATGGCAGTACCCAGGAGGCTGTCTCTAAGGCACAATAACTGGCATACGACGCCTCAACTCACAGGATGCATACTTATCCACATGAGGACTTGCAACAGACATGCTTCAAGATGGATATTAGGAAGCCAGCTTTTAAGGGCTGTTCATATGCTGGATGATACCAACTGTGATTTAAATCCCACTACCTCTTAGGTCTTTAGCATTTGAAAACACAAATTTGACCAGTGGTTTTACAGCTAGTTTTTCAGTGTAAGAAATTACTAGTCAACAAAAAACAATATGATTAAGCATTGAATACCTCAGTGAAGAAAAATAAATTAGTGATCCTTTGAGAAGTGGCAAAGATCCTGAATTTATAGTGGGAATAGCTACTGTGCACTAAAGGCTTTTCCCACCACCAAAACCAGCACTGATCTCTGAAAAAATTCAAAACAGAGCCACACAGGGAGGAAAAGCAAAACAAAACAAAGCAAACCAAAGCAAACCAAACCAAGCCAGACAGGAGAGGCATCATTTCCTTATCCTAAGATTCTTGAGAGAAAATAAGAACTTGTGTACAGAAATTGTGTATTTTTGTACAGAAATTGTGTATTTTTGGAATAGAGAATTGTTGTTAACTTGATCAGAACTCTGAAAGACTGAATGGGGGCGGGGGGACCTTAAAAAGTTAAAGGACAGAAAACAGAGGGAAAAATTTGTTTCCATGTTTCTACATAAAGTTTAAAATGGCAATATTCATTAACCAGATTTACTAAATGGAAAAACTGAGTACATTTTGTCTTTGTTTCAAGATTTTATAATAGTTATTTATGGAAAAACAATTTAAAGACTAAAATTCTAACATTAAAGTGTTAAACTTTAAAATTTAAAAATTATATATGACATATTTACACAAATATGACATTTTCCATTATGCTTTGTAATATACCAAGCATTGTTCTGCAAAGTTAAATAGAAGTTAAAGCCCAGTTCCTGAAGGACAACTTGACCTCTTCCTTCTGCGCCTGGTACTACAGATTGCCTTAAGTGGGAAGTTCCACACAACGTCCACTAGAGGGCATGCTTGCAATCCAGAACCCACTTTCTTTTTGAAACAATTTTAACTACAACCAAATATGAAATGTTTGAAAGAAATAGTGTTCCATTGGAGAAAGTAACTTCTTTCTAATTAGCAATATGGTATTTTACCAGAAAATTAACTGTATAAGTTACTGACATTCGAGTAAATTAGGTTAAATCCAATGTGAAGAGACCCTGAAATACATGTTGCTATAATGTGCTTTTATTTAGGCAATACTTCTTATGGTCGTGTTCACTTAATGTATTTCAAAAAGTTTTATCCTTTAAAGTGTTTTAAAACATTTCCCTATTACTTTGGCTAGCAATTGACCTTAAAAGTGCCTTCAATATTGAGCCAAAATAAACAGAAAATCAAAACTCATAGTTCTTAGAGTTATTTGTCTTCATAAGTCCTGTTCAGAAGGAAGGAAACCATTCCTGGTTCTGGACCTCGCCACCTACCCAGTGCTGGTGAAGTCATCAACCTTGAAGGAGAGCCTACAATCACCTGACTAAACCAGCACAAACTCTAACAACATTCTAAATATCTGTCCTTATACCAAAGATATGTCCAGTCCTCACCCCTCGCCAAGGAAACGTCTCTTTGCAACAAATGAAAAAACATTACTAAAACCACTACAGATCAAAACGCAGCATTGTGGAGTCCAGTTCCAATGGGCTACATCTACAAAACAAGCCCACCACCTAAGGCTCAGAGGACATTGTGGAACAGAGGGCAGAGCATGGAGTTCAGGGAGCTTACTGTGAGATGTGTCTCCTCGTAATATCAGAAGCTACAACTAACCTAACTGCAAACTGAACAAGGACAACAACAGCCATGTCTGATGTGGACAGGAGGAAGCACAATGAGAACAACAGGCAACTATAAATGCTGACGGGGCAAAACAGGCTTCTCCAGTGAAAGGTACCAGCTGGGGATGGATACCAAGTGGTCAGCTCTGAAAACATACATGTAATAATAATGTACAGGCTGAGGAGACTGTACTCAGGAGAACATGTATATATGTATGAACACTTAGTGAAGACAGACACCACAAAGCTGAGGGAAAACAGGTTCGGGTACATGGAAAGGCTTGGTGGGAATGCTATAATTTCACACTGTAAAAATAATAATTGTATGTCTTATGTAAAACTTATTTTACAAAACCAAGTATTCTTAATATTTACTTGCCATATCGCTCCTCTAATCCATGCCAACACAATTATTCTTCTTGATATGTTATTTATAGTTACTTTTTTCTTGTGAAGAAGTAAGTGGCTTCTTCCTTCAGAATCACGCCATGTAACTTAGGCTGACTTTGAACGTGTGACATTCTTAGTGTGTGTCACTACAAGTGGCAACCGTACCAACTTTTTACACTTCCTATGTCTCAACAAGAAGTACTGCCATTTATTAAAGTTATATTTTACTTCAGAGTCCACTAACTCTTATAAACAAAACTTTGGCATTAATATGTTACCATAAATTACACATAACTTCATATGAGTTTCTTCTTTACTTATAAGCTACATAATTTAATCATATCTAAGTTTTGTATTTTAAATTGTACTTAAATTACTTACATTTGTAGGTAGACATTATACACATTTGTATATGCATAAACAGTCTATAAAACATAAATTATCTGATTATCATTTTCATTGAAGATGATAAGATGGTGGGATTTTGTTGATATCCCCACACATCCTACTGTGGCTATGAAATGATTTGTTTACAATTCTCTGTGGTGTATATATATATATATATATATATATATATATATATATATATGTGTGTGTGTGTGTGTGTGTGTATACATATATGTGTGTGTGTGTATATGTATGTATATATATGTATATATATACACACACCACACACACATGTATATATACCTTTAGGGCACATTTTTTAAAGATAAAGTATACTATTTATCAATTATAAACTTGCCATAGCTATTTAGTTCTGTTAGAATGGTTTGTAAACAATTTAACATATAAACACAAAAATTTCATTTTAAGTGAGCGTGTATATAGAAAAAAATTATCAATCATATCTTATGATGAAAATTTCTTCATCACTTACTTAAGGAGGAACTGTTCTCATTTCAAAGTACTAGTTTGTATATAAGCATGGCCACCAATATTGTAGCATGTGACAGTAACAAGGCTCTTAAACCTATTCCATGCATGAACACTGTACAAAGTCCTGACTCCATTCCTAGCGTGTATTCATTGTCAAAGACACTGTTTACCACAAAGGAAAGGCCAGCCTTTCCTGCAAAGATTTATATAAACTATCTAGATGGTAGAAAAGAAGAAACTCTAATGGACTGGCTTCTGTCTTAGGCAAGAAACAGTTAAAAGTGGTATGTGTGCCAGGGTTTTAATCAGGCTTAGCAACAAAAAGCTTGCTCTGTCCTCTTCCACAAGATTTTGTCACAGTGAAATGTCTTGCTTAGGGCCATCCATCTGTTAATGTTGACTCATGGTAGCACTGAGCTCTCACGCTTGTTCACTAGTGTGGTTGTTAGCCGAGTGTGATGTGTGTGTGTGTGTGTGTGTGTGTGTGTGTGTGTGTGTGTGTATGAGAGAGAGAGAGACAGAGAGAGACAAAGAGAGACAGAGACAGACAGACAGACAGATTGCTGGACTGAGCCAAAAAATGTTTCATCCTTTAAAGCAGATTCTAGTTCAGCAGCTGGTCATAAATTTATTATTGAAAGGGATTTTTCTCTTATTCTTAAATTTTTCTATTACATTTTAGACAATTTCATATGACAGAATTAGAATTAATGGTCTAATGTTGCTCACTAGCTCTTCAGGATTCTACTAATATAAGATTGACAAAAGGTAAGTACATAGGATTAAAACCGCTCTGCACCATGACCGATAGCAGTATTCTCACTGGACTAAACAGGCCCTATTTTCAATAAAATCAGAGAAGGATCCTTTCCCTGGAGTCCTGTTAGGCTAGGGCGGCTGTTAGAACTGTCATCTTCACACAAAGGGAAAGGGCTGGGTTTTACCAACGCGAACCCTAATTGGGAGTGCTTCATGGCTGTACCCTTGACATTTATTTAAGCCTCATCAACAAAACAGAAAATAGCCATACTAATTAGCAGACCAGCACACAAATTACTATTTGTTGGGGGTAGAATACAGATTCACAGTCTATTCCAAGACAAGCAAAGTAATGGGACAGACATATTTAAATTCTTCTCCATAGCATCCATACTATAGACTTTCCTTCTGTTAAAGATACATTCTTATAATTCAGATGATCAAAATTTCATTGAATATTCTGAAAACTAAATGAAAACAAGGTCTTTTGTTGGCAAGTCTTGGTGGAAGCTGGAAAAGCTACATTCTTCTCACAGTCGGGTCCCTGCCTGATAATAAACGAACTCAGAATGGGATAGACAAATCCATTCAGAATCATTTTTTATTGTAGCAAAATTACAGACAAGAGATTTATTCATAATACAAGATGTATATTGCTTTTCAAATCATATGCTAAAGTCAGCAGTCAGGACCCCACTTAGAATGAAGATGAATATCTGCTACTTCTGTGGCCACAGTGCTGTCAAGTGACTAAGGTCAGGAATTTCACAAAAGAAAATCTAATAGGGCTATTGTTACAAAGGACTTGGCACTCAAGATGTGTGTATATGAACTGCTACCAACTGTAGACTATCTATTGTATTTGTTATTTATGAAGATATTTTATTCATATTATCTATAATTCTTATATCAACCTAGGAAAATAATGTGTGATGTTAACAATATATCAATTAAAATGCAGAAAGCAAGACAAAGGGATATTTTACTTTACTGAATGTCAAAAGCAATTTCCTTTTTAAAACCAAGTCTGGTCTATACTAATTTTTCCATCAGATGCACTTGGGAAGGATCACAGTTTAATAATAATGTAACTCATATTGGAAAACGGCTACATGTAGGTCTAATGTGCTCTTAGGAATCATAGAAAGTTACCTGTGAAGGTGATGGAGAATTTGTTTATTGGTTAATTTGCCTAAATATAATCATCTTACCATTTTGTATACCTTAGGATATACAACTTAAAAATCTATTTCTAGAAATTAACATGAAATATGAAAAAACAGAAGTTAGTAAATTATAATAGGAATATCTTATCCTGTTATACAAGGAAAGTTTAATAATTAGCATATGAAAATTCTCTCAACTTATACATTTGAGAAAAGAATTCTTGTGATTTAAATGTTTTTATCATAAGGAATTCTTTTGAAAATGGTTTTTTCTCATCAAAAAAATCTCTTCTCTATGGTAAATATCATCATTTAAATACTCTATTACAGAACTGGTAAAAAAAAGTTTACCTGAGTGATTTAGAGCACTGAAGCTTATCAGCAGTCAAGAACTGAGCATATTAGTGGTGTCAGAAAAGCAGATAGGAAAGTGCTTCCTGGTTTAATGTCAGTGTGTGATGTACTAGCCATTTTCTATGCACATAATGACTTCATTTAAAGATGCGCTTTAGTAACACAATCAGAATTTGAAAATAACCTATGAAATTAATGATAGTCTATGAAAATAAGCTTAATAAAAGGAAAAAATAGAGAAATCATTCATTTTGCTACAAAAATAGTCTCATGAATTCAGAATATTTCCATGTTTTTCTTTTATTAAGGGCTGGTACCTAGGAAAGTTCTGGACACAGTGGGTGCTGAATTATTAAATGAGAGCACTTCTTCATAAAGATCTACCAGGTTCTGTACCTGGAGCTGATCCTGTGCCACAGTGCTCCATACCAAACACTGCTGCCTAGAAAGAACTGGTCTCCAAGGAGTGCTGGCATATCTGTGAGTACAGGTTAGACCATCACTTCTGCTCCTGGGACCTGCCCAGAAACCTCAGGACACAGGCACCAAGTAACAGCCAGGAACAGGATCCTTCAGGTTTCTGTCTGCATCCCTGAGCTGACCCTGTGCCACAGCTCTCCATACCCAAATTCATCCTGGAGAGAACTGGTTGCCCAGGAGTGGTGGCACACAGGCTTGCAGGAGGGAGAAGCCACATCCAGCAATACAAGCTAACACCAGAGATATGCAGATGGCGAGAGGCAAGGGCAAGAACATAAGCAACAGAAACCAAATATCTGATGATATTTGGCATCATCAGAACCCAGTTCTCCCATCACAGCAAGCCCTGGATACCCCAACACACCAGAAAAGCAAGACTCCGATTTAAAGTCACATCATGATGATGATAGAGGACTTGAAGAAGGACATAAATAACTCCCTTAAAGAAATACAGGAAAGCACAGGTAAGCAGCTAGAAGCCCTTAAAAAGGAAACACAAAAGTCCCTTAAAGAATTACAAGAAAACACAATCAAACAGGTAAACGAATTGAACAAAAACATCCAGGTTATAAAAATGGAAATAGAAACAATAAAGAAATCACAAAGGGAGACAACCTGGAGATAGAAAACCTAGGAAAGAGATCAGGAGTCATAGACACAAGCATCACCAACAGAATACAAAGGATGGAAGACTCTCAGGTGCAGAAGATACCGAAGAAAACATTGACACCACAGTCAAAGAAGATACAAAATGCAAAAAGCTCCTAACCCAAAACATCCAGGAAATCCAGGACACAATGAGAAGACCAAATGTAAGGATAATAGCTATAGAAGAGAGTGAAGATTCCCAACTCAAAGGGCCAGTAAATATCTTCAACAAAATTATGAAAAAAAACTTCCCTAACATAAAGAAAGAGATGCCCATAAACATACAAGATGCCTACAGAACTCCAAACAGATTGGACCAGAAAAGAAATTCCTCCCTTCAAATAATAGTCACAACACCAAATGCACAAAACAAAGAAAGAATACTAAAAGCAGTAAGGGAAAAAGGTCAAGTAACATATATAAAGGCAGACCTGTCAGAATTACACCAGACTTCTCACCAGAGACTATGAAAGCTAGAAGATCCTGGGCAGATGTTATACAGACACTAAGAGAACACAAATGCCAGCCCAGGCTACTAAACCCAGGAAAACTCCCAATTACCATAGATAGAGAAACCAAGATATTCCATGATAAAACCTAATTTACACAATATCTTTCTACAAATCCAGTCCTACAAAGGATAATAGATGGAAAACTTTAGCACAAGGAGAGAAACTACACCCTACAGAAAGCAAGAAAGTAATCTTTCAACAAACCCAAAAGAAAATAGCCACACAAACATAATTCCACCTCTAACAACAAAAATAACAGGAAGCTACAATCACTATTCCTTAATATCTCTTAACATCAATGGACTCAATTCCCCCAATGAAAAGACATAGACTAACAGACTGGATACATAAACAGGACCCAGCATTTTGCTGCATACAGAAAACGTACCTCAGTGTCAGACAGACACTACCTCAGAGTAAAGGGCTGGAAAACAATTCTCTAAGCAAATGGTCCCAAGAAACAAGCTGGAATAGCTATTGTACTATCGAATAAAATCAACTTTCAATGAAAAGTTATCAAAAAAGATAGGGAAGGACACTTCATACTCATGAAAGGAAAAATATACCAAGAGGAACTCTCAATTCTGAACATCTATGCTCCAAATGCAAGGGCTCCCACATTCATAAAAGAAACTTTACTAAAGCTAACACAATAATAGTGGGAGACTTCAATACTTCACTCTCATCAATGGACAGATCCTGGAAACAGAAACTAAACAAAGACACAGTATAACTCACAAAAGTGATGAACCAAATGGATTAAACAGATATCTATAGAACATTTCATCCTAAAGAAAAAGAATATACCTTTTTCTTAGCACCTCATAGTATTTTCTCCAAAGTAGACCAAAGTCACAAAACAGACCTCCACAGATACAAGAAAATCGAAATAATCCCATGCATCCTATCAGAACACCATGGACTAAGGCTGATCTTCAATAACAACAAAAAGAACAGAAAGCCCACATACACATGGAAGCTAACAACTCCTTATTCAATGATAACTTGATCCAGGAAGAAATAAAGAAATTAAAGACTTTTAGAATTTAATGAAAATGAAGCCACAACATACCTAAACTTATGGGACAAAATGAAAGCAGTGCTAAGAGGAGTGCCTCCAAAAAGAAACTGGAGAGAGCATATGCTAGCAGCTTAACAGCACACCTGAAAGCTCTAGAACAAAAAGAAGCAAATACGCCCAAGAGGAGTAGACCCCAGGAAATAATCAAACTCTGGGTTGAAATCAACTTAGAAGCAAAAAAAAAAAAAAAACTATACAAAGAATCAACAAAACCAGGTGCTGGTTCTTGGCAAAAACCTTTCCTTTTTCCTTTTTCCTTTTCCCTTCCCTTCCTTTTGTTCTTTCGTTCTTTCTTTGTTTTTGATCAAATATAGTCTAAGAGGAGTCAAACTGAAAAAGGACCCTTGAGTTGAGAAAATGTCTATCAGAATGTCTAGTGGGCAAAAGATCATTGAGTATTTTCTTGACTGATGATTTACTATTGCAAGTGCCATCCCTGAACAGCTAGAATAAGAAATCAGTCTGCACAAGATAGTAATTGTATTGCTTCATGACTTCTTCTTCAGTGCCTGCTTCCAAGATCATGTTTAATTTCCTGTCCTGATTGTCATTCAGACTGTACTGTAGATATAAGATGAAATAAACTCTTTCCTCTCTTAAAAAAAAAAAATCTACCAGACTCCTTCACTCCTAAGACTGATGAGGCTGGATTGCTCCTTCCCAAATTCATGTATAGCTCCCACCCACCCTCAGGTCCTGCTCTGTCCTGCCCTTCTGCCATGTGATAATGTAGCACATTATCTTTATGTCTTTATAACACACGAGCCTTTACGCGGGCTCTCCAGCCTTCAAACATCTACAAAGTATTTTTCTGTTCTTTATGTATTACTCAGGCTCATGTATTTTGTTACAGTACTACAACACTGGCTAAATCAGTCATGAAAGAGCACTTTATTACCATAAACATTTCATGGTACTGTGATTATTAATCTTGACTGTTGATTTTATGAGCATTTAAATAATCACAGCAGGTCTGTAAGGCTTGTTTCAGATTGACCGGGCTAATAAGAATGGAAGATCCACCTTGCATGTGGGCAGCACCATCCCACAGGTTGGGCACAACCTGAGTAAAAAGGAAGAAGGAAGCTCAGGTACACTCATTCCCCTTCCTGACTGCAGATGCCACGTGACCAGCTGCCTTACAGTCCACAGCATTCCACCCCTTCCTGACTGCAGATGCCACGTGACCAGCTGCCTTACAGTCCACAGCATTCCACCCCTTCCTGACTGCAGATGCCACGTGACCCGCTGCCTTATAGTCCACAGCATTCCACCCCTTCCTGACTGCAGATGCTACGTGACCAGCTGCCTTACAGTCCACAGCATTCCACCCCTTCCTGACTGCAGATGCTACGTGACCAGCTGCCTTACAGTCCACAGCATTCCACCCCTTCCTGACTGCAGATGCTACGTGACCAGCTGCCTTACAGTCCACAGCATTCCCCGCATGGTTCCTGACCTCAGATCATAACAAAAATAGATCTTCCTTTCTTTCCTTTTCCTTTTCCTTTTCCTTTTCCTTTTCCTTTTCCTTTTCCTTTTCCTTTTCCTTTTCCTTTTCCTTTTTCTTTTCCTTCCTTCCTTCCTTCCTTCCTTCCTTCCTTCCTTCCTTCCTTCCTTCCTTCCTCTGCCCTGGAAACAAGACAAGTGACTAATAAGAACACTGGAATGGTGGCAGTTCCACTGACCAATCAACCCTTCTGTGTGGTTCATAGTCTTTGGAACAGTGGTATTGGAAGAATGTGGAAGAATTTGAATCTTTGGGGTAGAAAAGCCCATGAAGGCTGTAAGTAGAGATGAGAAGACCATTCTAGCTGGAGCTGGAAGACAGGAATGCTAACAGGAATGTGTGCACAGAGGACGGGCTCATGAAATTTCAAATAGCAGGGGTTCTACTAGGATCTGAGCTAGTCTATTCATGTGGTAATGATATCAAGAATCGCCCACATTCTGCCTGTTTTCTGAAAACTCAAGTGAGGCTGAATATAGAGGAACTGAACTCATTCCATTCGTATGGTGGAGGGAAATGCCAAGGCAGGAGAGCACTCAGGCTGTGGGCTGCTTCCTTCCACAGTGAGAGAGAGCAAGTGGCACCAAACATGAAAAAAGCACAATGAGGTAAGAAAAAGAGCATGGGCAAACTTCGCCATGCAGACAAGGCAGGTTTAAAAGCAGCTGGCATCAGTACAGAGATGGATGACATTAAGGAGAAGCCTGGACTGAACAGTGGGAAAATAAGAAATGTGTGGTGAGGGCAAGACCTAACTTGTCATAGGCTCCACATTGTGAAAATGCCTGTGGATGGCCTGTATTGAGAATTTTGCTGAAGGAGTTCTATGCTCTAAAGGAACTACCTAGAGATGTGGTTTTTTTCCTCAGGGTCAGCAGACAGATGCTGATGCCATTGTTTTCCAAGGGAGCCAGGCTCATGCACAGCTGGCAACTGAACTTGGCAGCTTGCTTTGTTCCACTAAGTATTCGTTGTGCAGGCATAAAAGATAGAGAAATAATGGTGTCAGGAGAGAACACCAAAGTTCCAGAGAGCTGCTGAGGTGAAGCGATGTGTAACAGGGTTGCAGTACCTGTAAAGATAACCTCAGGAGCCATTTAATGAAACTATAAAGTATAAATCACAATGCAGATGCTCAAATTTTGAAGATGCCAAGTGTTTGAGACACTAGCTGAAGAAAACTGAGTGTATGTACTGCAGCTGGTTCAAAACAGACACTATGTGCTCCAGGTCACAGGGATGGAGGAGAAGGCTACCAGGTCTATACCCAGATGATTCTATCCGGAGTCAGACTTAGGACATGAAGCTGAAGAAGTTAGTGTTTGCTTACTGGCTGTTGGTCTCACTTGGCCAGGTCACTGCTATCCCATCTTTCTTCCTTTATGGATGGGATGTGTATTCTGTGCCACTGCATATTGGAATTATACTAGCTAAGAGATTGCCTTGAATCTCAGATAAGAGTAAGAGTCTGGCACTACTAAAGACTATAGGGACTTCTGGTGGTGTGCTAAATGCATTTTGGATTATGCGATAGCTATGAGCCTATGAGGACAAAAGATGGAAGGAAGGATATGGTTTTAAAGTGATATGTTTGGGTGTCAAGATGACAAAATCTGGAGTTGAAATTGTTCCTCTTCATTTCCCCATTCATGGTGTTTAGAATCCCATGCAAATAATTACTGGAGGGATTTGTGAGGATTTTCTATACTGGTTAGGTTTTCTATACTGCTGGGCAGCACCTTTCAATGGGCTGTGTTCCCAGGGTGAACTAGAACAGGAAAATGGAGCTGACTATCAGTGCTGCTCTCATTCTGTTTGCCTGACACTGTGTGCCATGTGGCCAGCTGCTTAGACCCTGCCTGACAGTGTGTGCCATGTGGCCAGCTGCTTAACCCTGCCATGCAGACTTCCTGCTGCAATGGACTGTGCCCCGAACTGTGAGCCAAATACATCCGTCCTCCCTCCCTCCCTCCCTCCCTCCCTCCCTTCCGGTGTCCTGTTCTGGCCCTAATCTGGTATGAGTCACAGACATTACTATGACTAGCCTGGCTGTCAGCTTTGGCAGCTGTTGTAAAAGAAGCTTTGCAGGCACTATGTGAATTTGACTCTAAAGTTGATTTCTAAAGATGCCTAATCAACTGCAATTTGCTATGTAAGGTTTAATTGGTTAAAACCTTCCAGAGCCTACTCTAAAATAACAGATTAAATTGCTAGTTTTCTAAACAGTTTTCCTCTTGGGACAATACTTTTAGTGATATCAGTATTTGAACCGAAGTTTTAAATAATAATAGTAAATAAAATATCTTGGTACAGAAAAAACAAGCATATAGTTCCCATGCTATGATGGTTTGGCTTCATGAGTTTTTAGGTTTACTATGAAGAAAAGTAATATACTTTAAGTAAAAATGATCTTTCAACTTTTGAGTTGTTCCCAGCTAGTGATAAATGACATAGAACTGTTCCTTGATCCCAGGCAGCACAGGGTCTCAGCTTCCTGTCACACATGTCATCACAAAGGGGAAGAGCCCGAAAGTGTACAGTGCTGTTAGCTAAGATATTATGAGGGATGCATCTTCAAAGCATTCTCTGTCACAACGTGAACAGCTACGATGGGTCCATCGAGAGGCCCCCATCGCAGGATCAGGACCACGTGCACAGCACTTCACCCTTGGATTTCCAAACACTGCTTTAGTATTGGATGTCTGGGTCATGCATTTTATGTTTGCAGTAAAGGCACTTTGTTCTTGCTGTTCTATGTTACTCTGTTCATACTGCACATAATCATTTAAATGTCTCCCAGACTCACTGGGGTATAAGCTCTTTGAAGACATGACGAAACACAAGTTAAGTAACCCGTATGCAAAAGGCTTGGGAATAGCACTGCTTTTGATTTTCTATTTCTTTTTTAGGTGCTATGATATCTGTAGATACACACAGGGCAGATATTGCAATAACTATTATAATAAGTTTATGTCTGGACTGTGTGGGATCTTCCATGTCTGCACCAAAATGGGATTTTCAGGGCTATTTGTCTCTCCATTACGTAAGTCCTGAGTACACTACTCTCTCGCCCCCTTGACCATCAATGCTGAATTTTGAATAAGAGAAGTATCAATGGTTCAAATTACTTCTAAAGAACTTGGTGAAATTGTGTAATCCGAGACCAGGGACACAAGGGCAAGCGTCCTTACCTGGGAAAGCTTATGCTTCTCTCTGTTCTCTCCCTTTTCATTGTGTAAAGTGTACACTGGTGTATACTGTACCAAACCAGAACAGGTCCCATAATCTTCCTCATTGTCCTATACATGAAGAAAAGTACAATTATTTTACAATACTCCACTTGTAAACTAAAGTTATTTCATTAGTAAGGTTGCCTGTTAAACATAAAAAAAAAAAAAAAACACCCTATGTATAATTTTAAAGAATATCCTGAGGAAATAATGATTTTCTATGGTGTGATTTAATTAAATTAAAAAAAAATCACTTTGACTAATTGAAATAAAATTTATATAAAGATAAATGTTCACCATTACTAAAATGGAAGATTTTATTTTTTTTCCCCAGATAGGGTTTCTCTGTGGAGCCCTGGCTCTCCTGGAACTCACTCTGTAGACCAGGCTGGCCTCGAACTCAGAAATCCGCCTGCCTCTGCCTCCCTGAGTGCTGGGATTAAAGGCGTGCGCCACCACTGCCCAGCTAGGAAGATTTTTAAGTAGTTTATTTTCTTCAAAAGTAAAAATTCAAAACACAAATTATTATAAAATTGCAAAGATGTAATTTGTAATTAAACCAAAAACATAAATATAGACCTATAAACATTCACACAATACCTGGAATACCCTTAGATTCAAAAACAAATAATCATATGTTATCTTTTATAAATTAGGAACATTCCTCAATGTGGTAACTACCATTAGGATGATCCTATAAAACCAAATGGTGGCATTTTTTGATTAATTTCAACCCAAAGTTATTTTTTTTAAATGATCAGCTTGAAGCAAGATCTTCAGTTGTGGTATAAAAGCAATCAATTTTATGACAACATACATCCCACTAAGTATTTCTGAAGGACTCCACATTCTGTGATAAAATACACAAACAATACAAGGATTATTCGGTGAATGCATACAGAATAGTTGAGAATTAGTTGCCAGAGGACTTGTTATAAAAAGTACATTCTTGAACAAAGTGAGAGCATATCATAAAAGCCATCAAAACATAAATCTCAGTTTGTAGAGCAGGGGCTACAAACTCACACAACATCAGGGGAAATACGAAGACCAAGAAGGCGGACGCACCTTGTGTTTCAGCCTGCTCTTCACCTCCTTTATTCCCAGTCTGGCGTGACTCTTTGCCTAGGAAATGAGAGTAAGTGTAGCTAGTTTCTTATGCTTCTATTATCATTTACTAAATAAAAAGATATGTAAGATTATCTCTAATAAGGTTTGCCAACTATCCATATTAGTTAGAAAAGAAACAAATTATATCCTAACACTATTTCCAGGGAGGCCATCTAGTTACCATTTTATTAAGCCCAAACTGCTGCTTAAGAGGGTCAATTCTGTATTGCATACAAACACACAAAGGTTAACATTCAGTCGAGAATCAATCAGGTACCTAATCCCTGTTATTAATTTAAAATTGTGACCAACGAGAGAAAGGGAGAGAGAGACAGAGACAGAGACAGAGAGAAACCAATCACAGCATGAAGTTATTTGAACAAATGTGTAAGCTTCAAGAAACTGAAGAAATGTTAACGAGTGTTGCTGAAGTGCTTTTTCAGACACAGGCATCTAGGGGAGTGGTATTTCACACATAGATTTTCCAGCAAAAATTAAGTCACTGAACAATTTCATGCTACCTTCATATTTCTCTAGGGTTTGTCTTCATCATTCAGTGTCTCCAGTCTGGCTGTAAATTGTGGGGTCCATCTTAAGACAACAGGGAGCTTCATAATCGAGGGGCTTGTGCTGCACTGCGGATTGTTACTCGGAGTATTCCAGGTACAAACAGACAAAAGGAGGCCTCCTTTATTTTGTTCCCTGACTATGTGCTGGGTGCTTAGAAACACTGCACTGGTTGTTGTCCCAACTCCAGGATTACACTGCTCCCAAGACACACACTGTCTAAATTCAAATCTGGGTTATATTTAGTTGTGAAATCTAACTTCTCTATTTTCAAGGAGTAAGGAACAATGATTTTAAAGCACACCAATTTCAGCCTCACTAAGAAGAGGACAGCTAAGTCTATAGACACCCAGTCTGGATGTCATCCCCAAAGCCCCTGCTCCCACTGCTAGTGCTCGCAGGTTAGTACCTCTGCTGCTCCCTAAGCTGTTTTTGAGAGTCAAAGTATGACTGCTAGGATCTCTGAGGGAAAGGACTTCCGCATCAGCAAGTATAAACTCAGGACACCACTGACATACAGTAAAGCACTCAAGAAAGGTTCTGAAATGAATATAACAATTATTTTCCTATTATTTAAAAACAAAACTGAATAGGCTGGAGAGATGGCTCAGCGGGTAAGAGCACTGGCTGCTCTTCTGAAGGTCCTGAGTTCAAATCTCAGCAACCACATGATGGCTCACAACCATCTGTACAGCTACAGTGTACTCATACACATAAAATAAAAACAAAACTGAAAAATATTAGAATATATCCTATGGTGTTGTGTTGTTTGTTTGTATTTAGGGGAATCAATAAAGACATTTCATTCTTTACTTTATTTGTTAAGCAACTGAATCAAAGAGTCCTATATCCATCCTTATGTTATGAGTAAGTATGTAATATCAAAGAAAAATTCTTTGTTCTTATCTCTTAGAATTTGAGGCCAGTTTTGCTTTGCTCGTACTGTTTTTCAGTTCTTTCTGAGCCTATGCATCACACAGTTTCCTTATGTGTACAGTATATATAGCTGAATCTAGTGTCAGCTTCTCCCACAGTGTCCAAATTTGTTCACTGGTTAGTTCTAACATCCACCTGTAAGATGGAGTAAAGTTTCCACCTACCTTGCAGTTTAGGCACACAAAGTTGTGTGTTTCACTAATAAAATAAACTAATAAAAAGATACTTAGATCATTCAGCCAGATTAAGTATGCATGCCATTGGGTTGTGCTTCTTCTGTTTATGACTGGATGTTTGTTGTCTCTAAGTTTTGTTTATGGTTTCTATAAGCATGAAAAGGCACAAATTCAGTGAGCTTAAAAATATTTCAACTGGCTGCAGAATAAACAAACAAACAAACAAACAAACGTATAAGTGCAAGACAGAAATTCTATTCACTTAAATGAAAGCACAGACGTAACAATGGGGCTGTGACTGACCACCACAGACAGTGTCTCTCCTACAGTACCTTTCATGGTCTCTGCTCTGACTCAAGATGAGCAGAAGGCCTAACTCACGGTGGGTGAGTTGGGGGTTCTTTTGCTGTGGTAAAACACCATGACCAAAAGCCACTTAGGGAGGAAAGGGATTATATCATCTTATAGTTTGTAGTTTATCAAGCAGCAAAGTCAGGACAGGAGCTCAGGCGAAGCAGGATAGTGTCAAGGCCACGCAGCAGTGCTGATGGCTGAGTGCTGAGTGCTGATGGCTGAGTGCTGATGGCTGAGTGCTGATGGCTGAGTGCTGATGGCTGGCTCGGTACTCCTGGCTTGTTCAGTCTCATTTCTTACAGCATCTATAACCACCTGCCTAAGGATCCATCACCCACAATTGCCACACCCGCATACAGCAACCATCAATCAAGAAAATGCACTCCAGGCTTGCACACAGGCCAGTCTGGTGGGAATGTTTTCTCAATTGAGGCTCCTCTTACAATGGACTCTAGTCAATAAAGTTGCTTGTTTAATAAATAACTGAAGTAAAAACATGTCTTTTAAAAAAATAGCCATTTATAAAGAAGCTAGGTAAACAAATACTGTCACTTCCAAATGATGGAAATGAAGAGTTTTAGTTGTTTCAGCGTGTGGTCAGAAAAGAAATTTCAGCATATAAGTTTCAAAATATGGATATTTCAGAAGGATCCACTTTGGATAAAAATATTACACAAAATGATTTAATCACATCTTCCAACCTCTTGATTCAACTCACATGATATTATCACAAGATAAACAAAGTATATTCTAAAGGCCTGAATTTGCCAGAAGTTACTTGAAGAAATAATCCTTCAAGAGTAGAATTTTTAGTTGATGAGCACATTGCAGCCTTGCAGAAAAGGTTCAAAGTAAACCAATCTGTGCTTTGAGTGATCACATTTTCCACTATGACAAACTGAACTAGCTTTATTATTACGTTACTGAAAAGAGGTGAATGAAAGTAGAGATGAAGGCATATTTGGAAGCTATATAATTGTGTAATCCTAAGGAAGCTATCATCGAAAGGGCCAATGCTAGCTAAAGTTTATTTTGCTGCTGCTTTAAAAAGTTTACAGATTTTTCTGGGGAGAAAGGAAGCTCAGTGCAAGCTGGTTTTCAGAGGCTGGGCCACTGTACTGCATTGTGGGAAAGCTCTCCTGTAGATCCAGACCTCCACCAGTATCCTGGGACAGCAGGGGATACAGAAGGTTTCCCAGGAAAGTGACAGCTTCCTGGCAATGGCAACGTTATAAAAAACCAAAGCAACTTTAGAGGCTGGAATTTCTAGAGACCACTATTACTTCTTTATGCTTTAATGTTACACAATTTTAGACAACTCAGAATAGCAGAGTTGTTTTTAGAGCAACTGTTGATTAGCTTCCCTGCCATAAAATGTAACTTTTAAAGGATTTATTTACAACTTAAAGGAGGACTACATACCACAAACTTAAGACATGATTACTAGTTCCAAACATTTATTAAAGTTTATTATTATTATGGGAATGATACAAACATTTTACTGAAAACACATCTATTAAGATGGATTCTTATAAAATCACAACTGCCCTGGAAGCTTTCAGAAACAGAGCATACATATAACCATTAATTTTAAAAGGTCTCACTGAATATCAGTTCATAACCTCATCCCTTAAGGAGCTTATCATCTTGAGATCAATATCTTCAGATAACATAAGTGACAAAGCAAATCCTACAGTCCTTATGGGAGCGAGGGAAGGGCTGTCCTTTTTTCTTAGGGGAGAGGTGGGAGTGGGGAGACAAGGTGAAGCATGGACCTGAACTGAGCCACCAGTTCAGTAAAGAAATGGAGGTTCCCAGCAGTGGGAACAGCATGAGTAAGACAGAAAGTGAGAGCATCCATCCTTGAATGCAGGCAGTAAGGACCAGCTGAGTGGTTTTAGAGGGCGAAGGAGGAGCTAGCCTGGAAGCTCCCCCCCCTTAGCTGCTGTAGTAAAGAGTGCCTTTCATTACTTGTCTATTGCTGCTCTTGTCTCCTTATTCTCTAAGCCAGTGGGAAGCTCTGAAGAGGCATGGAGAGCTAAAACATCATCTAGTGAACAGATGATACCACACAGTATTCTGTTCATTTCAACCTCAAGCAAAGAAGGAACATATAATAAAATAACTGTAGGAATTAAACCAATCTCCCCAGCTAGCATCTCCTGTGGACTGCTTCAAAATTTGCTAAACAATTTTGTTGATAACTTTTAAGTAAAAGAAGAATATATTTAGATTGTATAAAGAAGGTAATTTCCCATACAATATTATTTTAATAACAGACTTTTATTTTGCTCGATATGAACTCTAAACATTTTATAAAGCTTATTTTTAAAATGGAAAACACAGTTGTAGCAATAGCTCAGAAGTTAACAGTGCTTGCCACGCCGGGATGAAGACCTGCATTCGATCACCAGATGAGTAAAAGGCTGGATGGACAGGCAGCTGCACTTGTATTTACAGTGCTAGAAAGGCAAAGGCTGGCAGATTCACAAGGCTCCTGGACCTTGCCCGACCTAGCCCGACAGTGAGCTCCACACTCTAGTGGGAGACCCAGTTTAACATTATAAAGTCACAACTGGTCAAAAACACTGAGAACAACCGCCTGTGGGTACTCAGCCCACTGATAAATCCACAGCACAACCCCACAGCTGGGGCTCAAGGAGCACCATGGAAACACTCTAAGAGGCAGAGCACCAGGGCAGGATGTGTGCTGCAGGATAGTATCTTCTACAGAGGACAGGGAAGCTGCACCCAGGAATTCCCAACAGGAAGGTTGCCTAAGCAACAATTGATGTGCCAGTGGATGGAAAAATTCGAACAGGGCCCGATTCCTAGAGAATGTGCTACTAGAAGCTAATGGCAGCTGAGAGAGAAAGAGAATCTGTCTTCTCTAGACTGTGGTTAGCCAAGCCGGGAGGTTAGCCCTAACCACATGACTCAGCTTGTTGTATCTGTAACTTATATACATTTATAATTAAGTAAATATACACAATACACATGGATATAACAATTATATTTTAAGAATAAGAGGACATGAATTTGAGGAGTGAAAGTCACACCAGAGGAACTAGAAGGAGGAGGAGGAGGAGGAGAAGGAGGAGGAGGAGCAGAGTGACATAAATACAATATTCATCTATGAAATGCTCCAAAAAATGTACAAAGTAATTAATTATACACTGACCTTGAGTAAATAAAAATGCCATAAAAAAGAAAACAAAAATAAATGTATGCAGGCAAGGGTGTGTGTGTGCACGCGCGCACACACACACACACACACACACACACACACACACCCCATACATGTAATTTTATCAGCAGAAGTCTGAAAGTCAGAGAGGAAACTTACAAATTTGTATGCAGTCCGCACGGCAGGAGTTGCTTTGGTCACTGCTGTGTTGAACAATGCACCTCCTTTCTGAAAGAAGAGAAACATTTTTAAAGACTTGTGGGCAAAGTGTCCTAGAAAAATGAAATATTGTCAGTGATACAGAGAAATATTTGTAAGTTACAGGCCCATGAAGTTATGTCAAGTATTTTTACTATTTTACATTTTATAAGGATTTAGAACAGAGTGTAACTGTTCTGCTCAGTTCCTTTCAGTTGGTGTAAAGCATCATTTCTGAGTGATTTCATCACCAGGTCGAAATAAAGAGTAAGACGAACAAGACAGAACACAAACTTAGAGCTTCTCAACAGACAGAAGAGATGGTGATCGGCTGGTTTGATGCTGGGCAATAAAGCCTTCTGTGTCTGTGGGCTGCGGTTTTCCTCATTAGAACATATCATCTTAACAAAACATTGTCATCCACTAAGTCCCCATCAGACCCTACTACTGTGCCCTAGTCCTTAGTTTGCTTTCTGTGCTATGACACTGATGAAACTCGCCTTCAAGAGAAAAGGACTTATTACATCACTCAGGTCAGAGTCCATCATCAAAGGAAGCTAGGGCAGGTGCTCAAGCAGGAACCTGAATGGAGGAGCGAGTGTGGCTCACTGGCCCCCTTCCAAGCCCCTAGCCAGCTGCCTCTTTTACACCTCCCAGGACCACTTGCCCAGGGTGGCACTGCCCACTGTGGGCTGGCCCATCAAGCATTAATCAAGACAATGTCACACAGCCATTCCCACAGGCCAATATGATCGATGCTGAGGTTCCCTCTTTCCGAAAGTATCACATTGTCAGAACCTAAGCAGCATGTGGGTGCTATGACCTATAATACACTATGCAGGCAAATGGTGGCTTTGAGTTTAATGTAAACACTTTCATTTTAAATTTCCTTTATATTATCAACAAAATATAAACAAAAAATACTTAGTGTGAGAAAACATATACATTTCAAATTAAACAGTGTTAAGTTTAGCCAGAATATTTTTTCTCAATATTTCTCTGTACTTTCTAGAGTGAAAAGAGGAGAAACAGAAGGCATCTGCTTACCTTGACTGTACACACCCACTGCTGATATGACCGCGGGCTCCCTGGAACATAAAAGTTAGATGTCAGGGGTAGCCGCTAAAAGGTAAAACCAGAAAAACACAGCTCGCCCAGAGGCAGCAGGCCCAGCAGCCCAGCGGGTCCCTTTCCTGGTCTGTTGTAAAACCAGGACCAGGTCCTGAGAGTGAGTGCACCAGGCCATCAGAACTCACACCAATAGCATTGTTCTTCATTCACACATGATCCTAAGGCTTCCCTATATTCTCTCATTTAAATATTTGCCTTGCAATAGAAAATATAGCCTATTGAAATTCAACATGCCTATACATCTAAAAAATAATTTTTTCAAAGTTTTATGTCTATTGTTTTAAAAAATGTTTGTTTTATACAGTTAGGTTCACTTAAAACATTTCAAGTGTGGAGAAGAATCAAGGAAAACAGGAAACTGGGAAATGCAGAAAACCACAAGGACAAAAAAGACAGTTTTGTAATTTTTAAATAGCAATGTATACTAATAGGTGCTTGTATCTTAATGTGACTAAATGACACTTCTATGTCTAAAAATAGTCTCTAAATTTCTAAAAGCAAAACCATATGGCTGGAAGGAAATACGAGGAAAGGATGCCATGGTTATGAATGAGCTCGTCTACCAGAATTCCTTCTAACAGAATCTGACAATTCTAGCTGAGGAGGAGGCCCATGGGGTACAACACTTGCTGTGAAACAGGACTTGAGGATAGAAGCCAGGTGTGGTGGCACACACATGTCATCCTAGTGCTGGGATGGGAGACATAGGCACATTCCTCAGAGAGACACAGGCCACTGAGACCCTGTCTCAAAAATCACAGTATATGGAGAGTGAGGGATAATGTACATGAACGTCTAAGGTTGTCCTTTGGCCTCTTGTCCAGACGTATGGTACCTACCTAGTCCCCAGAGATACACAAACGTGCACCAAAACTCTTGTGAATAAACATGCTCACTTATAAATAACATTATTTAGCCAATGAAATGGTATTATTAGCCAAAAGAAAACATATTTTCTGCTGAAGAGATGGCTCAGCAGTTAATGAGACTTGTTCCTGCAGAAGACCCAGGATCAATTCTCAGCACCCACTTGTTAACTCACAACTGTTGGTGACTCTGGATCCAGGGATTTAACACTCTTCTGGCCTCTAAGGGAATGATGAATGTGGTGCAACATACACACATGTTGCCAAAACTCTCATATATATAAACAAATAACCTCCCCCTCTAGAAAAAAAAAAAAAAGAAACACACATCTGACATAGCCTTCAAAACCAACTGATTTCAGTTAGATTTTAAACTACTTTCTTAATTTTTATGATGCATAATCTCCAAAAAGGAAAAAAAAAATCATTATTAAGAATAAAGTTTCAATGGCACAAAGGACCCCACAAAATGCAGCATGTATCTTTTATGCGGTTGTATCTTTGTTTTATGGAAGAAAATATAACAGGATGAGCAAGATGTCAAAGGCATTAGCCTGCTCATAACTAAGACTAAGGAGCTGAGTTTGGGCCCCAGAACCCACACACAGTGGCTGAAAGTCAAATCTTGCAAGCTGTCCACTAATCTACACACATGCAATGGCATGCATGTACACACATGCACGCACACACACACACACACACACACACACACACACACACACACACATGCACACATATGCACAGTTGGTAACTGATGTAAAAACTTGCTACTATGAACCAGTGCTAGAACAGGAGCCTGTCTGACAAAGAGAATCAGCTCAAAATTGGTACTGTGACCTCAGCCTAAGAGTTTCTTGCTATTTTCTGAAATATTAACAAAAATTGGGCACTGAAAGTGTTTGGTTCTAAATTAATTTTATCCTTCAAATCTTTTTCTCTCACAAAAAAAAACAAAACAAGAAACAACTTCACTGTAATAAAGATCTTTTGCAGAACTTTCTCCTTTTTATTGAACAAGAAAATCCAGGGTCAAAAACATTATGACTCATCCCCAAAGATTCAGGTGCATATTTCCTTTACAAAATGATGAAAAATATTCAAGTTATCCTATCAACTTCTTTTTCAAATGCATTTTAATTTATTACCAATCAAATCTCATCTTTCATCTAGGTTATTCTTTACATGTAAAAAAAAAATTTTTGGGATAGGGTCTTTTGTAGCCCAAGCTGGTCTCAAACTCACTGTAAACTGAGACTGGCCGTTGGTCCCAAGCCCCCCGGCTCTCAGCTCCAGGTGTGGAATCCCAGGTGTGCACACACCCTCATCAGGTCATGTGCCTTCTACTTCTTCCTCACATATGACTGCATAGAAATTATCCACTTAGGGGTTATACATTATTTACTATTATAATGTGTGGTATTTATTTCTCCAAAATGAATTTTGGAAAGCAGAAGGAAAATAGAACAGTACAATAATAACTTAAGGTTCAAGAATAATTGTCAACCCTGAAAAAAATACTAATGTATTAACAACAAAGAAACAGTTGTAATAAACCCGCATAGCAGTTATAGGAGGAAGTCAAATGCCTTACTTGAAATTATGAGGTATAAGTTCATATTCAGTTTTTATAGGTCATAGGATGTTTTCATCTACTGTATATGCGCTGCATTTCCCTACTGTAAAGTGTGCAAAACAGGCAGTGCCAATGAGAAAGACAAGGTTTCCGGTTGTGTTCTGGACCTCTAGAGTGCAGGGCCACCCGATAGATGACAGTTCCATTAGCAGCCAACAAAAAATTAAGAATCAGGTATTTTAAATTGTGATTTATTGTTTCTTCAATGCAAAAATGCCACTCCTAGGACTGCTAAGTAACAGAACAGAACAGATCAAGTTATCCAGGGACTCTCTCCTCCCAGTTTCAAAAATGATTACTTTCTAAAGGAAAGGGGGTTGGTTGCTCAGGGTTGGGGCTCTGAAAAGAAAACAAGTCAGGAAAACGGTAAGGGCTGGGTGGTTGGATGTCAAGGAAGGAAGGAGTTAGAAGGCAGGCAGTAAGGAGAGGGGGTGGTAGTGAGCAGGCTGGGTTAGGTGGGAGATGAGTAGGAGAGCATCGGGAGAGAGGTAGAGAAGAGAGCACAGGAGAATGACCTACACTAAGGACCTCAGAAAGTACCACAGGAGACCTGCTAACAGGCGATTCCCAAATACGCATAAACGGACACAGTCTAAGTGGGGTCACCTTATAAAGGGGCGCAATGTTCTTCCTAAACAGCAGAGGTAAAACAGTACCTTATTAAAAAATAATAATAAAAAAGAACTTCTATTTTCTTTTCCATTTCAAGTCTTCATGAATCACGCATTAATTTTTTTTTTTTTTTTTTGCTAAGAACAATCTATGTATTTCTAAGACAATGTAAAATACAAATAAAATTAGCACCTGGTTGGCATAATTTTTAAAAATACTTTCTTATTCACTAAAATTGATAACCATGGAAACGGGCTGTCCTTTTGTTTAAGCATTTACTTCCTCAGATTAGAACATGGGAGTTGGAAGTTTTAGTTAAAATAAATAACTGGAATTAAGTAGAGCACTCTCTAAGTCAGATACGGACCAAGCCTCATATCCTTCTATGATAGAATATAAATATCCATTATATTCACTATAACATTGCTTTTTTTAGTGAATACATAATAAAAATAAAACGAATTAGCTATTCTTACGTGCCTTCATCTCTCTTTCTTTCTGTGGTTTCTGGACCAGCAGTTATTACAGAATTTAGGTGTATAAAAGGATCACAGCTCTCCCCCATTACTGTCACAAGATGTCATTTTCAATTCTACAAAAGCTACCAGCCCCACGGGTCATAAAGATAATGAGACAGCAGTTATGTAAATACTGTGTAGACGCCTCAAGCAATGTGTCCATAAGCTGACAATATTTTGCTTGTCTGGGTTGAAAAGTAAAAGGCGTCATTTTAACACAAAAGTCCCATTGAAGCTGGATTTCTGCCCATGAGCAAGCGAGTGAGCAGGATGGGAGCTGAATGGACCCATGGAGCTCCCTTGCTGAGTCAGTCAAACTAACTTTCCCAAGCCCAGTGCATCTCCTGAGGTGCTGCACCTCTACTAGGTGAAGTCCTATGGCTGCCAAGTGCATCTGCTCTTCTTAGAGGAAATTCTCTTTACCCATTTACTTCTATGCTTTATGGCAGATACTAGGTAGTGTTTAAGAATAAAAGAAAGGTACAAAACTTGCAGATATGTACTTTTTTTTGTCTTCTCAATTTTAGTAACTACTCAAATGACTAAAACCCTGCCTATCAAGGCAAACCAACAAAGAGGTCAGAATGAACACAGCAGGGCAGCAAGGGCAATACGGTGTGTACACGTGGTTCTCACAGCAAACAGAGCAGTCACAGTGTGCACTCAGCAATCCTCCTCGGAAGAATCACTAAGACACTGGAGGACTCTGCCTGCCAGGACCAGCGAGCAGAGCATCACCTGACAGCATGACCACGCAGAACCCACTGCTTGCCTACGTAATACAACACTGGATACTCACATTTGGAAGGGATTCTAGTTTTGGAATGGTAAAGTTAAAACTTTTCTAATCCTTCTGCTGTCTGAAGACCAAGAATTGTACAGATTCCCACTTACCACTTACAGAAGCAGGCAGCATACACACAGGCATTCCAGCATTTTCAGCTGCACTACACTGCACTATTTCAACCAGAGTCTCAGTTCCAAACTCACTCAGACAGACAGTACCCATCACTTTCTAGCAGAAGCCACCATGAGGTGGGAAATGGGTAAAGGTTATAAATTACTTGGTTTTCTGTTATTTTCAACAATACTAAGAGATTATTAGAGCTAATAACTGCTAATTTATGACACAGCCTTCCTACTTTGAAAATTAATATCACAAAAATAAGCCCATAGCATAGCTCATAGAAGATGAAAATTCTGCATAAAACAGTGTGTGTTTAGCAGGAAATAATTGTTTATAAAGACAGTTATCGTTCTCTCCTCCAGCAGAGCAAGATGCCCAAAAAAACAAGGCCAAGGGGAAGAAGGGGACCCCGGCCCTCACTGTCATCAAGAAACAGGAGGCCAAAAAGGTGGTCAGTTCTTTGTTTGAGAAAAGACCCAAAACCTTCAGCATTGGGCAGGACATCCAGCCAAAAAATATCTAACATGCTTTGTCAAATGGCCCCGATACATCAGGCTGCAGGGGCAAAGTCCATCATCTATAAGTGGCTCAAAGCACCTCCTGCCATTACCAGTTCACCCAGGCCCTGGTCAGGCAAAGAGCTACTCAGCTGCTTAAGCTTGCCCACAAGTACAGGCCAGAGACAAAGCAAGAGAAGAAGCAAAAGCTACTGGCCCATGCTGAGAAGAAAGTTGCTGGCAAAGGGGATGTCCCAACTAAGAGACCACCTGTCCTCCGTGTCAATACAGTCACCCCCTTGGTAGAGAACAAGAAGGCTCAGCTGCTGGTGATTGCCCATGATCTAGACCCCATTGAGCTGGTGGTTTTCCTGCTTGGCCCGTGTGGAAAGATGGGGGTGCCCTACTGCATTATCAAGGGAAAGGCCAGGCTGGGACGCCTGGTCCACAGGAAGACATGCACCACTGTTGCCTTCACACAAGTTAACTCGGAAGACAAGGGTGCTCTGGCTAAGCTCGTGGAAGCTATTAGGACCAATTACAATGAGATCCACCGCCACTGGGGAGTCTAGGTCCTGGGCCCTAAGTCTGTGGCTTGCATTGCCAAGCTGGAAAAAGCAAAGGCTAAAAACTCACCACTAAACCAGGCTACATGTATACTAAGTTTTGTGTACATAAATATAATTACAAAACTATCTTCCCCAAAAAAGACATATATCAGAGACAGACACAAACATCAGATATATCTAGGTAATTACTCTCAAGATTACCTTTACCTCCACAGAAGCCACCCGAAGTGATCTCTTCTTCGAAAATATCAGAGAAACCTCTTCCTGCATTAAGCTTTGCCAGTCGACCATCAATAAACTGAAATTTAAAAGTTTCAAATGTTAATTTTTCATTTTTATAACATTAAAAATTACTTGTAAATAGAGAAAAATGAGGGGAATGGGTTAAGTAGCGATGTCAAAAACAACCATAGGAACCATGCTATTATCAATTTACCTAAAAGAAAGCCACATACTACATATAATTCTCTGCATAGATATACATATATAGTTTTAATAAACTTTTTTTCTTCCATACCACCTAGCAAAAACCCTAATACCAACAGAAGCCTTTTCTTAAGTTACTGGCCAGGGACTGTCAGAGACTCCCCAAATATACAGCTTATGCAACCGCCTTTCACTGTACTCAGAGGCAGAAGGAGAGTCCCTGTTGGTGAAGACACCATGTGCTTAAAGAACAGGGTCAACTTGAAGGGCTTAGTTCTGCAGTGACTGATGTGCTGGGGTGGTGATACCCAGGGGGTTCCCCTTCTCAAAGGAGGAGGAGAGGGGGAGTGGTGGGAAGAGCTATGGGGGGGGGCACTGGGAGGAGAGGTGGGGCTGATACTGGGATGTAAACTGAACAAGTAAATAAATTAATGAAAAAGTAATACATAATGATAAAAATCATTCCAAGGGGTATTAAAATTTTTAAAAACAAACAAACAAACAAACAACAACAAATATAGAGCCACCAGTCCCACGAGTTAGAATTAACATGAATGCCTCCACCCTGAGAACTAGATTTTATAGCATGAGAAGGCACCATGGAAATTTCCGGAGGAGAGAGGCAACCAGTCTTACCTAGCTAGGACCATATCAACAATGAGCGTGGCACAATAGCCCTAAGGTGACACAAGTGGTACACACTCCATGAAAACGACAGCTCTCAAAGTGTGTTCAGACTTACTTAATAAAAGGGAAGCTGTGCCTAGTCCTGAGAACCTAGGTACCCACCAGTGCCAGTAACATCCTGGTAACTGGAAGAGAGTCTACAACTACTGATTTACTAAACCAGCATAATTCTTAACAACAATCTATAAATATCTGTCCTTATAATCACAGGTGAGGAGAGTCCTCAGTTCTCATAAAGGAAACCTCTCTTTTCAACAGATGGAGATAAAAAAAATGACAGCAATGGACATGCCAAAGAGTACGGCAAAAAGCCCAAGAAGCCCACCTCTACACATGAACTACAGACAACAGAGAAAAGCTGGGAGCGAGAGCCATGGTCTTGGACACCAGGGTATGGCACAAATGTCTGGCATACAGTCTTAATTATTGCTGTGGTTTAGTGCTAGTTGGAACACATAATCTTACTCTGCTTGGTCCCAGACACACAGTTTAAATGGAATGCAGCTAAAGGGATAAAGAAGGCTCAGAAGATGTTAAAGGCTGTACATTTTTACTTGACTTTAAAGATAAATAATTGTATTTCTATACCATAGAGATCAAAGTCAGTAATATGATGTTGGTGTCTTCACTGTATACAGTAAGTGATTCATTTGAAAATAAGACAGTTAAAGACATGTAAAATTTCACTGGCACATCTTTTAACACAGCAGTATAAATCAAATTAAAGAGATGTAATTCCATGGACTAAGAATCATTTTTTAAAATATCGGGTGAAAGGAAAATAATAAATTTAAAGCAATATATTACTTGTAAAGAGAACGAACTAAGCCATCCTTTTAAAGGACTTAATTTGTTCTAAAAGATTAAGAGTTTAAGACTTTTTAAAAGGTTTCCCTTTTTGTTTAGGGAACATAATCCATTCATTTTATTAAATGAGTGGAATAGTTTGAGTCAAAAAAAAAAAAAAAAAAAAAAAAAAAAAGATAAATCCCAAGCCTGCCTAGGGATTGTGCACTCCTGAGCACGAGTAACTAGTTTATGTAACTAAACTAGTGAGTTGGGCCAAAGAAAATTAATTGCATGATAAAATGTCATGTGCTATCACTGATTGTGCAAACATCCTGTCAGTGAGAATCAGACACGTCTCAATGTACACAGAGTAAGTGATGTTTTCAAATACATATCTAGATTATAAATTCAGGTATACACATATTGACACCAGGTATAGATATCTGGAAAAGGGTATTAATGGAGGGGGAGCTGAACACCAAGTTCTCTGAACTCTTTTAACAACGTCTATTTCAATAACAGCTTTTCCTTTTAAATCAAATTTTCCCAAATTGACCTGGCTTGTGGCCATCCCACTGTACTGTCTCTGCAACCATTCAGAACGTGCAAGAGACCAAATAGTTTTAGGTAAAGCTGCATACAATTTTGAAGTAAAACAACCCCTGCCTCCCCCAACACAAGCCCATAAAAACCAAAATACCAAAAACCAACCAAGCAACCAAAATCGAACTGATTTTTGTTGGAAAAAAAATGAGTTCATAATATATTGTTTGAGTTATAGTGACTATTTCATTTAGCAAACATGTTATTTTCAGATAGCTGGAAAACAGTTTTAAATTAGTTTTCTTTTTTACTGCTAGTAATAACAAGTAATGCTGCCAGCAGTAGTGATAGATATAGCCTCAGATAAGCAACGAGTAGATTTGTAATACAATTTGGAAGCCTGTTTCGAAAGATGGCACACTTAACTCTATAACTTTTAAAAAATGAATTATAACATGATAAACTGGCATGGGGCTGAGGAGATAGCTGGTGAGAAAAAACATTTTTAAAATTCACACACATACACATCCCATTACCACTGCTCTTGCCACCACCACCACCATCAAAAGAAGCTGGTTTTTGAGGAACAACATCTGAAGTTGTCCTCTGGTCTCCACAAACATGCATACAGACAGACAAGTATACTCACACACGCATACAAACTAATAGATGCATTACACACAGTTCTCAAGACAATGAGATTATATATAAGATGAGGAACTATTTCTACTCTACATCTTCCATAGTGGCAAGAAATAAATTTTGTTAACCTGTATGGCATAACATAAGTAGTGACACGGTTTTTGAGATAAACATTCTCAGGCTGCAAAGAGTTTCTTGCTCTTCTTTTGATCCTGGAATCACTAAAATCTGTCTAAACATTTCTAATCTTCGCACAGTTGTTTTATAGGAAACTGGCTTAATCCACTTCAGCAAACAGTACTATTCATAAAAATCCAGCAAGAAAAAAAAAAAAGTGGCCATAAATTCGCAAAAGAACAAGGTAGGCAGGTGTCTGGGAAGATTTGGAGGGGGAGGAAGGAAGGGGAAATGCAATTAAATATACAATTAATTGGAAAATGTAATACATTTTAGAAAATATACATCATGGTGGACTTCCCCCACACACCCCTAAATGGTTTTTGAATGTATTGTTCTGGTCAGATTCCCAGATGAAAGTTGAAATGAAGGGTCAGCTGACCAGCACTAAGAGGTAAATGTATACTTTCCTTTACTGAATTCCCCCACTTTGGTGTATTTCCAGAATAAATCTAAAAATCCAAAATAAGTCATTATGAATTTTCCATTGCCTATATGGTCTACACAGGACAGAAATATTTAATTTTAATTCACCTATCAAAATTGGGATGTCAATAATTAGATTTCATGATTTTGATATTTAAAGTATAGTATTTCATTTGGGGGGACATTTTAAAATCATTGTGTTAGGGATAGCAGTCAGTAGTGCAGTTATTTAGCAAGTGTTGTAGTCTGAATAAGAATAGCTTGAATGTATAATCTCCAGGGTATAAAACTCTTTGATGGGATTAGAAGGATTAAGAGGTGTGGCCTTGTTAGAAGAAGTGGGTGACTATGGGTGAGCTTTGAGATTTCAAAAGCCCATGCCAGACCTGGTCTGTCTCTCTGTCTCTGTCTCTTTCTGTCTGTCTCTATCTCTGCTTCTGTCCCTGCCCTGCAGTGTTCTCCCCCCAACTTACCACCCCCAGTCTTGCTCTATCTCAGAAAGGTATCCAGATGGAAGAGGAGATGGAGAGAACTGTAGGAGAAGGAGGAGAAACCAGGTACATCATGTGAAAAAAAGAATCTATTTTCAATAAAGGAGAAAAGAGAAAAATATATACTAAAAGTGTGAAGAGATGGCTTCATAATTATTCTCTTCTTTATACTTCAATGTCCAGACATTTCCTGCTCCCTAGAGTATAGGCAGATGATTTTGCTTCATAATTTCACCAAAAAGAAATATGATCTAGTGGAGAAAGAAAGTATAATCAGAAGAGAAGGGTTGTTATTTTATCCCCTGATTTCACCTCCCTAAGTCCACTTCTGAAGCTCCTTACAGAAAGGCAGAGGAGCTGGCAGGCTGGCCTCCATGTCTGCTCCCTCAGGCCTTTAATCACCATCTCCACCTCCACACCAGCAAGGCCTCTGCTATTTGATTAACACCATGAGCACTGACAGTTTAGCCCCCTTGAAATTCTTTACTTGCCAAGTTCTCCCTATTTCTGCCCCACCTCACTGCTGGACCATTCTCCCTCCCACAGCTCCTGCCTGCTCTCCCCTGCTCTGACCTTGGCTATAAAAACACCGCTCTTCTATCCACTGAGAAACCCTGGTTCTTTATCTCCAGTCCAATTTTCTCTTGTGCCTTGTTTATCTGTTTGCCTACCCAATATCTTACTTGACTATCTAATAAACATGTTGAATTTAGCTTTTCTGAAAGACCATTCTTGTAAGAACTTTTTTAGCCACAATACCGCCAAGCTCACTTAAGTGACACTGGCACCTATCTGGCTCCTTCCCTTCTCAGAAAGCATATGATTATCTTTTTAATAGTAAGGCTTTTGAAATATTGTCTGGCCTCCTCGTCTAAACAGATGTATCATTCCGTTCCATTGTCTGTTCCCCACTGCTATTAGCTCTCAGCTGCATTATACAAACAGCCTGAATCTCTTTGGGGCTCTGCCTTTGGTTACCCTACAGGAGGGCACCGCTTATGCTTAGACCACACCATTTTGTGATGCAGGTACAGACAGGGGTGTATATGTAGATGTATGTACATACCATTGCCTCTGCCAGTACCATTTCTCCTGTCTTGTCCTGCTCTGTTCATTTCTCTACATACTTACAACTTAAAGCTCTATTTATTTTGTTGCCTCACTCCCTCCCCCCTTAGGAATGAAGGAAGCTCATCCCTACTTTGCTCTCTAAGACATCCCAAACGGAGCAGTGCCTTACAGGGGCTATCCATACATACTGTAGAATGGAGGAAAAGGGAGAGAAGGCGTAGTAGCTGTCTCTACCTTGTTAATGAGACTTCATGACACTGAGGTTTAAAGGCAGATCTGAATTGGCAAGTTTAAAGGTAAGATTCAATAATGTGCCTGTTTTGCAGACTCTCTAGGACTCTGAGGAAGAAGGACTGACAGCCATTTTGAGTGCTACTTGAACTCAAAGTGCATCTTTTGTCCTGCTATGCTATTACCCTGTGAATTCTTCTGCACCCAAGTGGTGTGCCCTTTGCCTCATTTGCTACTTTATTCCTTTTAATATTCTGAGTTATACGACTGGTGCCACGTAATGCTGCAAGAGTCAGGAACCACCGAGGCTAGTCATGTAAGTGTTGCTCTTAGCTGCAAAACACATACCGGGAATAGCCACCATGACAAAGGTCAATAAGAAAACTGGAGAGTTATAGCAATTTATTGTTTAGATTAAAAGCTTTTTAAACATCTCCTCAAATCCCTAGTTAACATCAAAGGAACGTATTTGGCTTCTGACCCATTCCTTTTATCCAACAGCTTACCATGTCAGGGAAAAGGGGTCATGCAGTGAGCTAAGAATCTTGCATATTTTTCATTTCTATACAGAACAAGAAACTGCAGATATCCCCTAATATATAATATTAGTTTTGATGAGTTTTATTATATTCAACTTCAGATTTTTTAGATACTAAAATTGCCACAATATATTTTAGGCCTATTCCATATAGTAGACAGTTGCTCCAGTGTTTTTAATTTGTCCATTACTACTAAATACATATTAAATACATATTAGGATATAGAAGTACTTAACACATAAACTGTCATCCATATCATTAAAGAGTCTATAACTCAAAAAAGTCAAAGAAGAAATGTTTTGTGGCACAAGTCCAAAGACCCTAAGAGGAAAGGGATTCTGAAAGGATAGAAGGCCCAAACAGAAAAGAGGAACTCGTAAGTCTAAAGACTAAGCTGGGGAATGCCAGCCAGGGAGAGGATACTCAGAGCACAAGAGACGGTGAGAAGCACACAGGCATTATTTCGTCAGTAGGCTATTCGTGGAATGAGAATTAAGACCTACTGCATGCAACTCCCAGCCTAGACTACCCCAAGTTGTTTAACCACGGAGTTGGCTTTATAAGTTCAGAAGTGGAGCCAGGTTACATATGGTTACCTTGAATATTAAGACAGATTAAAACAGGCATTCAAAAAGTACCTACTATAAAGTCAGTTTTAACAAAGCTCATTTTTATTTACTTATGTCATAACTCAATATTTTAGTCCTCTATTATAATTTAGACTCAGAAGCATGAAGACATGACATAAGTGTCACAGAATACATGGCAACTATCTCATTATGGCTAGGGCAAAAGTATTTGGCAAATGTTAAGAGCTGAAGAAAAGAAAATTAGTTTTTTTATTCTATAGAGGAACTTGAAACATTAGGCTTGAACTACACTGTAGACCAAAAAGAATGAAAAGAAATAAATACTACAAAGAGATAAATACTACAAATGGATGTTCTTCCAATAATAACAATTTGATAGAATTATTACATTACTGAAGGAAAAAAAAAGAACTATTTTCTTGGGATTTGATGGTCAAAACTTTTCCCAGTATGCAATTATTTACATATTTATTTAGTGCACATTATCTATGAATTTGTTTCTCCTTAGATAATACTAAAGTTTTCTTTATTGAAATAGTAATCTTCCTTATTAATCGAAGAATCACCATTTATCATTTATTGTGATTAACACAGTAGTTTCTGAATATTTTAGATATGAATTCCCTATGTATGTAAAAAAATGTTACAGATAAATTTTCCTCTGACTTAGTTAGCACGGACCATAGGCAGAATGGTGCAGGAAACTCCAAGCAAACATTGTAATCAGATGTGCTCTCAACCTTAGGGAAGCTTGTAATATAATAAGAAAAATAAATCCACTTAGATGACATTTCAATTCTTAACATTTATGCCCCAAGCACAAGGGCACACATTTGTGTAAAAGAAACAATATTACAGTTTAAATCATATATTGACATTTACATACTGATAGTTGAAAATGTCAATACACCATATATTCACCAGGAGTTGGATCATCCAGGCAAAACCTAAACAGAAATACTGGAGCTAACACGCTATAAACCAAATAGACCTAACAGATATTTAGGGAACATTTCACCCAAACACAAAAGAATATACCATCTCCCCTGCATATCATAGAACATCCTCCACAATTGACCACATACTCAAACACAATGCAAGGTTTAACAAATACAGGAAAATTGAAATAATTCTCTGCATCCTATCAGACTAGCACACATTGAAGCTCGCTATCAACAGCAGAAACAACTGAAAACTTACAACTCATAAAAACTGAACAACTCTCTACTGATGAAGAGTGGGTCAAGACAGAAAAAAATGAAAGACTTCTAGAATACAATGAACATGAATACACATCATACCCATTCCTATGAGACACAATCAAAATGGTACTATAGTATTAAGTGCCTACATTCAAAAATTAGAGATATCTCATACTAACAACTTAATAGCACATCTGTAAACTCTAGAATAGAAAGAAATAAGTACGCCCAAGAGAAGTAAATGACAAGAAATAATTCAAACTGAGGGATGAAATAAAATAGAAACAAAGAGAACAATGAAGAAAATTGTTGAAACAAAAAGCTGTTTTTTTGAGAAAATCATCAAGAGAGACAAACCCTTATCCAAACTACCTAAAAGACAGAAAGAGAATATCCAAATTAACAAAATCAGAAACAAAAGGGGGACCTAACAGACACCAAGGAAATCCAAAGAATCATTACATACTCCATGAAATTGAAAAATCTAAAAAAAGTCAGCAATTTTTACCACAGTACCACTTATCAAAGTTAAATCACAACCAGATACACAACTCGAATAGACCTATAACCATTAAGGTAATACAAGCAGTCATTAAAACTTTCCAAATAAAAATGAAAATGCCTAAGGCCAAACGGTTTAGCACAGAATTCTACCAGACTTTCAAAGAAGAGTTAACACCAATGCTCCTAAAAACTATTTCCCAAAATAGAAACAGAAGAAATATTGCCCAATTCATTTTATGAGGCCACAGTTACCCTGACACCCAAATCATACAACGAATCACCAAAGGAAAGAGTTATAGAGCAATTTCCCAAATGAATAAAGATGGAAAAATACTCAATAAAACAGTAAAGACAAAACTACATAAAAAACAAAACAAAACAAAACAAAACAAAAAAACATCCACCATGATCAAGTTATCTTCATCACAGAGATGTAAGGATGGCTCAATATAGGAAAAATCAGTGATGTTGGAACCATCATATAAACCAACTGAAAGACAAAAAACACATGATATCTCATTGGATGCTGAGGGGCTGAAGACGGGCAATGCAACCATGTATAGCCACTATGGAAATCAAAATGGCAGCTCCTTAGAAAACTGGAAATCAATCTGCCTCAAGACGCAGCTATACCACTCTTGGGCATATAAGCAAAGGATGCTCTTTCCTACCACAAGGACACTTGCTCAACCATGCTTATTACTGTTGCTTTATTTATAACAGCAAGAAATGGAAAAAATCTATATGTCCTGCAACAGAAAAATGGATAAAGAAAATCTGGAACATTTATACCATGGAGTATTATTGAACTATTTTCAAAAAATAACATGAAATTGACTGACAAATGGATAGAACTAGGAAAAAAAAAATCATCCTGAGTGAAGTAACCAGACCCAGAAAAACAAGTAAGGCATGTATTCACTTATAAGTGGATGTTAGCCATTAAGTAAATAATAACCAAGCTTTAGTCCCTAGATGCATCAAGGTTAGGTATCAAGAAGGGCTCTAGGGAAGATGCAGGTATCTCCCTTGGGAAGGGAAAACAGAATAGATTTTCAGGTGAAGTGGGGAAGAGATGGGATGTAGGGATAGAGTGGGGAGGGGGTTCTACAGGGCAGGTGGGGGTGGGGGACATAGTATGAAACTTCCCACAATCTATGAGGGGGTCCTAGTGGTGACTCCTGGTAATGCAGGATACTAAGTCTGAAGTCTCTTACTGTAACCAGGCAAGTCTCCCAGTAGCAGGGCTAGGTTGCATTTGGTTGAGTGGTTGGATGAGGCGGTCCAGTGGCGCTCTCCCAACAAGCCAAGGTGATGCTAGGGCAGAGGGTTACTCTCAGCATGGTGACAGAAGAGTCCCACTGCCCAGGACAACATCCATAGAGATCATGGAATGTGGAGAGGCAAAGCTGGTGCCTAGATGGAGTCTTCTCTGATTTCCATTTATTAAGTATTTTTCATATCTTCTGTTTGCTAGCCATTCTTTCACTAAGATTCTCAGTCCTATGAAAGTAGCTGAAATTCAAGTATTTAAAATGATTCTTCCTAACACAAAACAAATGATCAATATATTCTTTTTTTGTTTGTTTGTTTGTTTGTTTGTTTGTTTGTTTGTTTTTGTTTTTTGAGACAGGGTTTCTCTGTGTAGCTCTGGCTATCCTGGAACTCACTTTATAGACCAGGCTGGCCTCAAACTCAGAAATCCGCCTGCCTCTGCCTCCCGAGTGCTGGGATTAAAGGTGTGCGCCACCACGCCCGGCATTCAATATATTCTTAGAGGCATAGAAAAATTCTGCAGGTTCAATGACATTGGGAACTAGGGAATGCTTCACAAAAGGTGAAGGCAGGTATGCGAGACAGACAAATTACAGCAACACAGGATAAGTATTATTACAGGCGTGGACAGTTTCATCTATAACCTCTGTCCTCTAGAGAACCATGACTAAAACAGAAGGGACAGGCATGTTACTAGACACAGGATAAGTTGTGCGTTTACTTTTGGCTTTGGGTACACTCAAAGACAAATAGGGTCTAATTAACTGAATTTGTAACATTCCTTACAAATCACAGTCAGAGGATGGCGATTTTAGCAGTAATTTGTTTGACATATTTTGCTTTAAAATACACAATGCTGTACTTTATAGAGGTGTTTTAGAAAAAAAATAGTAGACATCATAATATACAGACACTTCCCCATACTCTAAGACAGTCCTGTGGTTTCCCAGACGGTCCACACAATACTGGCCCTTTATGCAGTAGGTTCTGGAAGGGGAAGGGCTCACTACTGACAGATGCTAGGGGGCCTATGCACTTGTAACTGAGCCCACCAGGCTCCAACAGAGAGCTCCAAATCCCTCATCACACAGATGACACTGGTTAAATTCAAAGGGACACAAACTCATGCAAGTGAATCCCAAAGACAGGTTTGTGGAGAGAAGCCTTGGTGGTGCCTTGGTGGGCCTCCATGACTGGGAGATGAAAAGGGGGTGGGCTGAGAGGGGCCAGTATTCGTATATTAAACAGTCTAAAAACAAACTATCTTCAAAATATACTCTCCTTGTAAATCTATACATGAACTGGTACTTGCTATATAAAAATGTTGAGAAATACATATTTATATTAGCTTATGAAAGATAAGAAAGATTTGAGGTGATTAATAAAAGATTAATTTTTAACTGAAATGTTCCCTAACATTTTCTTCCTCAAATACAATTGCATAAGCCGAATTGCTTTTTTTCTTTTGGAGGGTGGGGGTGAACTGTCTATGTAAATTAGAAATCCTTTACTATTAATCAGATATCCTAACAGTAATCTACCCTGCCAGTCAAGAGGGCCTATGGTCATGAAGAGGTCTTAGAGTCAGAGAATAAACCTAAATTTTAAAATTAACATGCTAAACTCAGCCATGATCTTAACCTTGGGAAGTACATAAGCAAAGAAACTTTTTTTAACTGGTGTATTTAGTAGTAAATAATCACAGCAAATTAACTTATTGTATTAGTATAGTATTAAATAAAGGCAAGAAACTTAAACTATGGCTTAACTCTTCATAAAGCTGCAATGTAGAGAAGTATGGTGATTCCAAAGTCATGGATTTGAGGAATTATTTCTGGAATTCCATCCAAATTTATTATCTAAGCAGGAATTAATGCAAATGGAAGTCACTGTCATCTCTCTAAGCTTTGTGTTTATTTCATGGTATCACGTAATGTGAGAGGTAAAGGCAGCCGAGGCTTAGCAGTCCAGCTCAACTGCCATCACAGATGTGGAAGCAGGAACGCAGAGGGATTTACAAGTCAAACGTCAATAAGAACTCAATCCATTAGAGCCTAATCCAGAGACATGACCAAAAAAATGCCTTCATAAAATACCAAAATTAATATTGAATCTAAAGACCCAGTAGTCTGTGCTGATGCTGCAGGAAAGCATGCAGCACCTGGTGCTTTGTCAATGAAAGCGCTTAGCTGCAGGCTGGATCAGGAGAGCAGGGATGCTGAACCCAGGGGCATGTTAATAATCAAAACAAGTGTCTGAGAACTATTCTACAACATGGTTGCCACAGGTCATGATAACTCAGTATTTACTCCTAATTTGCTGAGTAAATTTTGTGTGTGCTCACTACCAAAACTATGTCAGATTACACTTATCGAGCAGAGTGTGATCACCCCAAGCTGTGTATGTGGATACATATGTGTCTACGTGAATATGCATCAAGTTATAACTGCTAAACAGTTTTGTCAATTAAAGTTTTCAAAGTAAATATAAGATACTACAATTAAATAATAATCCAACAGGACTTAAATGTCCCTCTCTGTGCCTCTGTCTCAGTTAGGGATTTCTTTCCTAGGATAAAACATGATGGGCAGAAGCAACTTGGGGAAGAAAGGCTTTATTTCATCTTACAGCTTGTAGTCCTTTATCTAGGAAGTAGTGCAGGAATTGTAGGAAGACTCCTGGAGGCAGGAGCTGATGCAGACAGAGGCCATGGAGGGGTGCTGCTTACTGGCTTGCTCATCATGGCTTGCTCAGCCTGCTTTCCTATAGAAGCAGGACCACCAGCCCAGAGGTGGCTTTATCCATAACGTGCTGGGCCCACTCACATCAAACTCTAATTAAGAAAGTACCCCACAGGCTTGCCTACAGCCAATCTTATAGAGGCATTTTCTCAATTGAGGGTTTCCTCCCAGATAACTCCAGCATGTTTGAGGTTGACAAAAACCTAAACAGCACAGCCTATCGCTACAGAAAAGACCATAATCACTTCAGCTTAGTTTTTGCTTTATGTATTTTTTATCATTTTTATCATATAGCATAATCATATCATAAATATAATTTTTGCTCATTTGGATACTTGAAAAAGTACTCAACATGCACATATGCAGAACTCTGTAATATTCATTTACATCATTTATTTTTACTTTTATTACAATTAATTTATTTCCCTAATGTAGTGTCCTACTACAATACAATTTATTCATTTTATATATATATATATATATATATATATATATATATATATCCATCCCAGGCTGGAAAGTTGGCTCAGCAGCTAAATGCACCCACTGTTCTTTCAGAGGGTCAGAGTTCACTTCCAACATCCACTCTGGAGAAGCTCACAATCTCCTGTAATTCCAGCTCCAGGGATCTGCCATCCTCTTCTAGCATCTGTGAGCACTGCATCATGTGCATCTAAAATAAATTTTAAAACTCCCTTTCTATTTCTCTATTCTTTTATAGCTGATATTACATGTGGATATAAATCCCTTCTTTATTTAATTTGGATATACTGAACTTTGCAAATCAATTATATGTAGCATTTCACTGTTTCTTGCAACTACTGTCTCTGCTCTGTTTTCTGCTCTACCTACTGGACTTACACGGTATATGGACATTTCCTTTACTCTATCTCCTGGCTTCCTACCTTATCTAATGCTTGTTTCTATGCACTGTATTCTGGGTGGTTTCTATCTCATATAGTTCTTCAGCTCAAGAATACTTAGCTCTAACCCACAGATAAATGTTTCCTGTAACTTCACTGATTTTATTCTTTAATGGGATGCTGTTACACTGTTATAATAGGGAAAGAACTCAGGATATCAGGTTTGGTAGCAAGAACCTTTAAACCCAGAGTCATCTCAATAGTCCATAACACATTTTCAATAATGGTATGTAGCATAGATTCTTAATAGATTAATAGTTACACACACACACACACACACACACACACACACACACACACACACACACACGATGGCCCTGGAATGCACTGTTAGGTTCTAGCACTTAACTTAGTATCAGCTTGGAGATAACAGGAGACAGAGAGCTCTCTGTTATCAGATATACAGATCTCTGTTCTAAATTTATATATGCCTCTACTTGAGGTAAAACTATTAAAAAGATAGCTATATTACCACAAAGTATATTTAGCCACAAATTATTTTTAATTCATCAAAATATGAGTAGCATTAATTCATCATCATACCTAATTTGATAACAAATTCATACCTAATTTGAAGGTAATTTTCTATTGGATGGCATTTTCTGCATTAACAGTTTTGTTAGTCTGGTGCTTCTCAAAGGCATTGGTGTTTGGATCCTAGCTTTGAACTGCTCACAACAGTCTGGGTGGGGGTACATGCTGTATGCAGAGCTAGATTTATATTTAAAATTGCTATGCAGAATAAGACAATCAAGTAGCATTAAGTAAATGTAGACTGTATAAATAGGAGCTAAGACAACCTGATCTAAGAGATTTGTGATCACATACTACAAACAAACAAAACACACTGCCCACAGCTGCAGATAGCTCAGTAGCTAAAAGCACTTTATGCTGTGGCTGAAGATCAGGGTTCAGTTTCTAGCATCCAGAAGTCATCTGACCTCTCCTGGCCTCCAAAATCCCCTGTAAACATCTGATATATAAAAATTCACATAGCCTATGCATATAAACATAGAAACAAAAGCAAAGCAAAGCAAAAACAAAAACAACAACATACGAGGCACATGCCTTTAATCCCAGCACTTGGGAGAAATGGGCAGGCAGATCTCTGTGAGTTCAAGGACAACCTAGTTTGCATATGATGTTCCAGGCCAGCCAAAGGTACACAATGAGACTCTGTCTTAAAAAAAAAGAAAAGACCTAGTGTTTCTATAAATTAAAATATCTGAATTATGATGTCAATCTTGGCTACACTAAAATAATAATTAGATGTCGTGAACAAAACTCGGACAGATTTAAATTGATATTATTGGTTGGATTATCTGTGATGATCTCGGTGTGTTCAGCATGCAGGTCCATTTCTGTGATATACAGCCTTTGTCAGTGCATCCCTGCGATTATCAACGTTTCCTGAGGCATTTATTTTTCTTTCATTTTTGAGATTATGAAGTAATAATTACATCATTCTCCCTTTCCTTACCTCCCTCCAAACCCTCCCCTTTTGCTCTCTTTCAAGTTTATGGCCACTTTTCTCATTAATTGTCATTGCATGCATGCACATGCACACACACACACATACACTCAGATGTATGATTTCAGGACCAAGCATTGGTGTGCTGTCCCCCTTCTCACCCTCCCTAGCATCTCAACAGCATACAATAGTACAGGAGTGCTTCGCCACAGGAGGACTACAAGGTATTCTTCTTTCTACCACACAGAGACAACCTTCTGATTCAGAAAAGACATCTTCCAGGACATGTTTGTTTGTTTGTTTGTTTGTTTGTTTGTTTTAAACCTGGATATAGTTTTAGGGCAGCAGATATGTGGTGAACGGCAGTGTTCCCTGTACAGAGCAAATGTGTGCAGGCTCACTCTTACCTGCTTAAAGAGCTGAAGGTTAACTGCAGTCTCCAGGAACTGTTTCATCACACTTGAGCGGTGCTTTACAAAGCTCTCCTCACAGAAGGTGATGGGCTCGCCCTAGACAGAAGTAAAGATGTTGAGGACATCAATGAAAGGTCAGTCAGAGAGAACTAGTCTCTTTAGGAGACACACTGCGTGTCACAGGGGATATGAGATATAAAATAAAAACTGGATCCTGCGTAGCAGTGCAAGCCTATAGGAACAGTCTTCTACTGAAATGCCTGCGCAACAGGCCTCCTCCAGGGAAGCCCTGTGCTCTAAAATTGCTCAACCTCACTTAAATGCAAATATTTAACATTGGTAGCTTGCTTTTTTAAGTATAAGAATATAAAGTATACTACAACAACTTGAAAGTCTACAGTTTACTTTTCTTGCTGATTAGACATTTTAAAACATTTTCTCACATCAGATTTATTCATTGTTGTATATGATATCTGAATATTTTGCCTGCATATATGTATGCTTGATGCAGATGACCGCATGAGATAACCTGTATCTGGAGTTATGGGTGGTTGGCAATCATCATGTGGGTGCTGGGAATCAAAAATAGGTCCTGTGCAAGAGCAGTCAGTGCTCTTAACCGCTGAGCATCTTCCCCAGCCCCAACAGTCTTCTTGCTGTAAAGCCTGCTTCCTGATTTTACCACATATTACTCATGATCACTGGTTGGTATTCGAATAATGGAAATTTTTATAATTACCTTCTCTTATTGACTGCAAATACAATTCTGACTCACTGTTCTGGGTTAGATTTCACTTGGCAACTGCCTTCATGCCAATCAATGACATCTTTGAAGCATCTGAGGTGTACTCTACCAGATGCCCTGTCTGTCACCTACAAGAACTCATACTTCACACCCAGTTACTCTCCTCCACCTGCAGAGCCATCCCTTGCGGCTGATTCCTCCCAATGCCCATCCCCCAATACTTCCACCATCCACTTGGCATATACCTGACAGGTAAGTGAGTGTATTTCATGTTCAAAAGGAGAGTGGAGGCTAATGACAATTCACTTGCTAGAATAAAATTTTTTAGCAATCCTAAGGTTGCAGTAAGGCATTCAAAATTATACTAGAACTCTGAAAATTATCAATTATAATTTGTTAAAGAAACTCTGTGCTCTGATTAAAGAAGTCTGTAAGTAAATGCTAGAAACTGACTGTGGTGTGGATAAAAGTAAGGACTAATAACAGTGTGATTCAATTGCTGCCTTTTCTGGTGGAATTAATGATGTCACACAACTACCATTTCAAGGAAATTAGCCACAGCTGCATGTAGGCATTAGTATAAAATATAAAACTTAGATGAAAACCAAGATGCAGTTTCTATGGATGTGTCCACGGTAGCCTTATGGGAAGCACTCATCCATCACTCACGGCTAGTGTGTGCTGCCACCATGCGGGGCTGGGGGCTTTTCTTAAATTAATATTTTTATACTATTAAAATTTAATGTAAAATTTAAAGGCTAGTGTATGCCTTTAATCCCAGCACTTGGAAGGCAGAGGAGAGGACTCAGACCATCTGGCTGCAAGCCCCCTTATCAGCTGAGCCATCTCACTGGACCTCAGTGTTCTAAATTATTTTTCTAAATCTTTGGTGACGTGTGTAGTAAAGAGGGAGAATACAAACTATGAGGGAGGCTGAAATAATCTATCAAGTATTGTCATAAGCTCATGTTCACCAGACAATGAACCGTCACAAAAACCATATTACAGACTTTACAGTGATTTTTGACAGAAAGAGCTGGATTCAGTCATGCAGGCATTCCGAGATGACTGCACCAATGGCGCCTAGGTTCTGAGATACATCTTAAACAGGTAGCGGAAGTAGTGCCAACCATGTGGTATTGACGATACAAACATACAGAATGGAAAAATTAGTGGATCGAGGCTTGCACCGAGGTCTCAGAAAAAAGTAAAGACAAGTTGTTAGTGAGTTGGATTCACTGTAGCCTAAGATGCAATAGAGTCTAGGGTACAGATGTCAAGAAAATAGGATATTTTCCACGGAGAGCTACAGGCACTGACTGAAAGCGGTAAGAGAGAGGCTATGTGTGTTGTAGGTAATAGACACATTAGGTGGGATTACCCAAGCCTTGTTGGAGCCAAGGCAATGACACCACTAGCCTACATGTGTCAGACATGGAGCTTCAAGTTTAGTGGTCACCCTACTGTCTCTTTCTTTGATCCAGAATTTCCAAACAATTGCTCTTCCATTCAGCATGGGAACAGTTGTTCTGTTCAGTTGTGTACTGGAAATGCAGAGCTTCTTTTTTCTTTTACACTGGCTCAAACCTAACAGTTCTAGATCAAGATGTGAGTTCTCAGCTATCCCTTCATTCCACCATCATGGACTCTAACCCTCTGATAGTGTAAGCATGGTGTTTTTGTTACTGCAATAGAAAACTAGGACAGAGGCTGGCCCCAGGAAGGGAGCTATCATTCTGATGGGCCTAACACTGCTGGTTTTTGAGTAAATTGGTAGACTATGTGACTTGCACTAGGGAAGTGGTTAAATGTTGTAACAGGACATCCTAGTGGAAGCTAGGAAGACAGTACCACTGAGGGCAACATGGACTCTGGAGGCTCAACTCAATAGGTTTTTGAGAGGAACAATATTAGCAACTGAGCTAAAGACTGGTCTTGTGATATTTTGGCAATGAATGTGACAGCTTTCTGCCCTTGTCCTAATAATTCACCTGTGACTAAACTGTAAAATAATGAACTCATTTCCTTGGTAGAGGTGATTTCAAGACAAATATTCAAGACCGACTACTATTGACTCATCTTGATCCACAACATAAAGCAGAGGGGTAGCGGTGGTACACATGGAGAACTGCATGAGTCTTTTGAAACCTCAAAGCCTACCTTAGTGACGACAGTTATTACTAATTGCACATATGCAGGCCCACAATCAAAAAGAACAAGTGGAACAAAAGAAATAGAGAATACACAGCTTCAGAGAAAAAGAACACCAGGAAATGTAATGTTGGAGCCCAGGCTTGTGCTGAAAACTATGAAGGCTAACGAAGGCCTGGTCTGAAAGGGAATGGAGGAAGTAGTAAACTCAGCGTGAGAGCCCACCCACCCACCCACCCAGCTAAGTTTTCACCTTTGAAAAGAAAAGGCCAGATTTGCTGCTCTAAAAATAAATAACAAAATTAGAGCTGCCTTTGATGTGACTAAAGGGCCAGCAGTCAAACATGGCAGTGTCCACCACATGGCTCTGGGCTTTAGAACTGTGAAAGATACATGAGTAAAGGGGGTATAGAATCTCCCTCCATGGTTAAGAAGAGCCACAGAGGCCAGGCATGTTGCACTGGAGTCCCTTAAAAGAGAGGCCTTAAGAGACCATTGCATGAAACTGAGATTCTTGGTTTGTGTCGGAAACGCCAAGATATGATGGGTGCCAGGTCCATGGGTCATCAGTCAAGGAGAGCTGCACGGTATAAGTGGGAGCAGCAGAACAGACAAAGTGTATTGCAGGAAGTAAAGCCAGAAGAGTGGAGCCATCTAAGCCCGCTGACATCTGGCGCGCTTGGAGCTCTAGGCTTTAGAGTTTGTATTGCTGGATTTCAGTCTCGAATTGGTCCAGGATTCCCCATGTCCAAATTCTTTCCTTTTGGAGTGATAAGGTACATTTTGTGCTACTGTATGTTGCAAGTATGTGATATGATTTCTTATTTTACAGTGAGTTCAAGTGAGGAGAGTCCCTTGGGTCTCAGAAGAGACTTTGGATTTTTAAACTGTGTTGAGTCTGTAAAAAACCATGGGGATTTTTGAAGTTGACCTAAATGCATTTGGTACTGTGATATGGCCACAAGCCTATAAGGGCCAGGAAGTGAAGTGTGGTAATGTGAATGAGAATGGCCCCAAATGCCCACGTATTTGGATCGTTGGTTCGGAGTTAGTAGATGTGCTTTGGAAGGACTGGGAAGTGCGGCCCTGTTGGAGGAGATGTGTCACTGGGGGTAGGGCTCTGAGATTGCAAAGGACTCATCTAATCCCCACTGCTCTCTTGGCCTCATGGAGGTAGATCAAAACGTGGCTCAAAGCTGTCTCTTTGCTCTACCATCATGGACTCTAACCCTCTGAAACCAAAGCCAAATTAAATGATTTCTTTTATAAGTTGCAAAACACTTCATAAGTATTTTGTTATAGCAACAGAAAGATAACTAAGACAATATCTAATGATGTATTTTATTTATAATAAAAAAGAAATTGTTTTCCTTGATTAACATGATTCTTTAAAATAGTAAAAGTTACTCCTCATAAAGAGAAACAAGATTGTCAGAGAATCATAAAAGCCCGCAAAATAAAAATGTTTCTCAGGTCCCAAAATATGTTAGAGTAGAAAAGTCAAAGGAAGCAGTAAGTATCTATTTGTAAGTGAAATAAATCCACAGTAAGATGTGACTTGCTAACAGGAACGATACTCTATGATAAATTATTTTTCAACAGGCACTGGATATATAGCTTTTGAGGTACTTGGATCTGAATTACAGAAATCTTTATGTGCCTATGTCCTCAGTGAAACTCTAATGGATAAATATTGAACTGTACAATCAAAGGTAATTCATGTTAGTGTTAGGGTGCATTATCTTATCTAGCACCCTACACACTGACAACTTGAATCATTTAAAAACATAACCCTTTACTTCAACGTATTCACTTCTTTACATTTGAAGTCTCCCACAAACGTTAAAAGAAAAGGAAAATTTTAGCTTATAAAAACAAGTATTTAGGTCTGGAGAGATCGCTCAGCAGTTAAGAGCACCGACTGCTCTTCAAGAGGTGCTAAGGTGGCTCACAACCATCTCTAATGGAATCTGATGCCCTCTTCTGATGTGTCTGAAGACAGTGACAGTGTACTCATATATGTAAAATTTAAAAATCTTTAAAAAACAAAAAGAACAACAACAAATCCCTGAGTTAAACATAACAATAATAAAAAGATCAAAGTGGTATCTTCAAGCTTCCTTTCTTCCTTACTATTTTAAAAATTGATTCTGACAAATCTCTAAATAAAAATCATTTTGCCTTTCACTCTCCCCTTTCTTTGACTTGGGTAATATTAATGACAACATGCTCAACTGCACTCAGATGACTGTTTCCATTCTTTCAAAGAAGGAGACTCTTAGAATTTTTAAGACTTTCCACATTATATAAGCAATGAGGTATAATATTTCAAATTCTTTAATACTTTCAAATATACACACATTAGAAAGACTACATGGGCTATGATTGAGATAAGTCTCCCTCAAAGACCTATATATTAAAGGAATGGACATTAGTCTGTAAAGGAAATGGAAGACCGTGGGAAGACATGGAAACCTAATGGAAGGATTTGTTCATTCTGGCATGCCCTTGACTGGGACATACAGAACGTAACCCCTTCCTCCTTTCTCTTCAGCATGTCCTAGTCACTATGTGTGCACTGTTACTCCCTAGTATGGTCCTTGTCATCTGGTATGGCCATGCCTGATTCCCAAGAGCAATAGGACCACCATAGACTTAAACCTCCTGAATTACAATGCAAAATAGGCCTTTTCTTTTCATAATTGATTTTGGCAGGTATTTTATTATAGTGACAAATACAGAAATAAGATATAGATTGTAAGTAGGTAAGTAGGAAGGTAGGTAGATAGATAGATGGATAGATAGACAGACAGACAGACAGACAGGAGGTAGATATATTCATCCACTAAAAACTCTCTACTAGCATAAGAGCTACATGACGAGAGCCACTAGGAAGACAGGTTATGGTCAGCAGGTCTGCATACCAACTGTGGAAGACAGAGCAGGACGCCATGAAAGTTTTCCCTTTCCAAACATGCTATAGACCAAGGGTTAAAAGGAATCTAGCAATGGCAGGCCTTTGCGTTACTTTTTATTAATCCAATGTGTTTTACCCTTAAAAATGTACACATTTGGGCCAGAGAAAGGTGCTTCCCCCAAATGCATGAACCTGAGGCCAAATCTGCAGGACTTCTACAATGGAAGGAAAGAAGTGACACCTTGAAGGTGTCCTCTGACTTCCACATGCATGCAGTAGCCCACAAAATACAAATGTAAAAACACATTAGCCCCTGAAGCATCTGGTCCTGGAATGGTCTTTTAGGGATCGTTTATAAAGTAAGCCTGGCAGCCTTTAAAGAGAAACAAATGTATCCGACTTGTACCATTCTAGACCAGCTAAATTCTGGAATATAATTTAGTATTTTAGGAAATTAAAATAAAAGGCAAGATGTGACAAGATGTGCTAAATACGCAAGGCCATTTCAGAAAGTGTCATGAGTCAGGAAGACATTAAATATTCAAATATTGCCCCAATTTAAAGTGAGAATTTTCTTACCTCCTGCTTTGTCCCTGCTATTAATTAAGTTCTACTATCTGTTGAGTATCGTGGTGATTTTAAGAAGATAGGGTAAGTGATTTTTAGTACTTGGACATAAATTATCAGTTCACTCAAAAGTAAATATTCCACTTCTAGACATCTCAGTTGATGACAGGCCAAAGATCACAGGGAACATTAGCCAGCGACAATGAAAATAGCTAAAGCAGGAGCTGATGCATTGCTGCAAAAATAATCTTTGAAGCACATTTTGAGTTTTAAAGGTGAGCCATGGCGAGTCCCTCAGCTGTGACATTAAGATTTTTCCTCTTCCTAGCCTCATTCTAGGGTCTGTGGAAAAGCAGGCACGACAGTGAGGAAGGATTGCTTACAGGCTTGTATCTCAGAGCATCTCGGTAGGAGCCAAACAAAGCCGCCTGAGCCCTCAGGAAGGCCCGAGCCACTCCGTCTCCCGTAGCTGTGGACTGCTTCTTCAGCTTATTTTTCAAGGCCGAGACCTGCATGGCAGAGAGGAACAGTTAAATTAACACCTCAGAAATTGGTACAGCGAGGTACGAACCCAATCAGCAGGCAAAGCGCAATGTCTGCAGGTCAGCCAAAATCCATCCTCCTCCCAGATAGCTTATCTTTTTAGCTGCACAGAGCACCTGCTGCTCTGTTAATTGAAACAAGAGCGGGAGAGGATAGCAATGTGCTAATGCAAATTGGTTTATGCTCTCTTTTTTCTCCCAAGGCCTCTTGACATAAATAAGCTTTAATTATTTACAGTAAACTGCTTGTGAGGCACTTTTCTGCAGATTTTTAGCAATTATAACGTGTGTCTACTTGTTTGGAGATAAAGCTGGTTCAGGAGCACTCGTTTCTGTTGTGCGTTGTTATTTGTTATGAGTCCTTCAAGATCATTTACAATTTTATTTTCAGTTTGGAGGCGTCATTTGCATAAGTAATTTTTGCTTTTTACCATTAACAGAAGACAAGAGAGAAGAGATAAAGTTATAGAGACCATATCATGAGTGGAAAATTATGTAATAAAAGTGTTAAACATTGTCTCATTTAAATTTCATCACATTTTCCTAAGAAAAACATTCATGCTCTCATTTAGAAGAAAATAAGTTGGGGCAAATGGTAGGAGCTACTTTGTTTTCACGACTGGCTACTCTGGGGTAAAGTTGGGACACAAAGCCTGTGTCCCTGTTTCTCACCACCACATGCTAGACTGGAGTTCTATATCACTGCCATATTAATCAGTGATCAGAACAAAATACTGCTTTGAAAACAAAGATATTTTATCTGGGAATTTGCAAACCTTGAAAAACTGTTGAGTTATTACACTATTTCCTGCCGATTCTATGTTCTAACTTCAGGTGCTCTGCAACTACGCTCACAGACTGACTCTCATTGGGCTCACAATCGGGGTGTTAACTCTTTTTATTCATTTCACTAACTATTGTCAATCAAAATAAAAAATGAAAGTCTCTACTCATGAAAACACAAAATTCCATATTCATCCCTTATCAATGTTTTAAATAGAAGAATGTAGGGGAAAGAGGAGGGGGAAGAACTCTAGAGGGGGACAGGGGCAGCATCTGGGATGTAAATAAATAATGAATGAAAAATAAAGAAAAATGTGAAGCTGCATCACAAGTCTATTTTCTTATAGAAATAAAAAAATTATTTTAATTAAATTTAACTGTACTACTCCCTCAACACAGAATATTATCTGTATAGACTCCCAGGTAATACAATAATATCATTTATCCTTTACATACATGAGAGTGGGAATGTTTTTATTTCTTTGTTCAAGTAGTCCTGACTACTCTTGTAGATGCTGATTGTAATTGAAGTGTGAACCTAATTAACAACTAAACTTTGAATAATGCTAATGAGAAATGAACACAGCATCAGAGGGAAGACCAGCTCTACAGGTGATAAACCTTCACAGTAGTGACATTTTCGAGTGTAAAGTCACAGTTACTGTGATCTCATCAAAGAAACAGACCCCCATTGGGTCCAATTATAATGATAGTTTTGAAAAATTATCGAGTTATGGTATTCATAATCTATGCAGAAAGGCCTTTGTGGTATAGGTCTTCTCCCCATAGCTGTGATCTTTTCAATTTATATCCAAGCTCCACAGATTCAGATGAAAGTTTAGAGCCTAATTCATTTAGTCACAAAGTACTAAAACTGATTCATTTCAGAGAAAGCTCTTGTTTTAAAATCTAACCTCAGTTCAGGTAATCCACATATTAAAACAATAACGCAGTTCAAACACATTTTAGACTTAAAGTCCTTTATTTTGCTTTGAAATGTTATTTTTCTATATTTAAAGAAAAAATAGAGGCAATTATCAAAATATAGATTCAATAATTATTCTACCCATAAAGATTATGATACAAGGAAGTTATTTCCAGTGGTTAAGAACATTATGAGAGCTAAATGAATAGTTAAGTTTTTAACATCTTTTCTACAAAAAAAATAATGAAAAAAAAAAAAACCTACCTATTTACAAAAGCCATCCCTTGTGTCTTTGCAAAACAAAGTTCCTCAATTTATAATGTTCAGTAAAACTGACATTTTAGTTCTTCCTGAAACAAGGACACAGTACTGATAGGAGAGTCAGCACGCAGCCATGGAAACTGCAAGCATCGTACACTGCAGTCTTTCACCATGCCCCAGACTGTACAATTGCTACCCAAGCTATCTGGGAGGATTTGTCACAGCGCCAAGCCCTCCCAACCAAAGGAGGACACTGCCTTCAGGTCTACAGTCAGTCACCTGGTGAATGCTTGGGAGCTCTTTGCAGACATCTAGTATACAGTAAACAAAAAAGAAAAAGGAAGTCCCTGTTCTATAACTATGATTCCCAAAATGGCAGCCATCAGTCATATGAGCAAATAAATGTCCCTATCAAAGTCCATATCTTCTTCAAATATAAAGGAGACCTCATATCTAGAATATTCTGCACACAAGGTAACCTCACAACATATTTTATGTTCGCTATATTTTTGAAACACTATTTTGAGCATGGAATTAAATAAAATATATCATAAATCAATTTCACCTCTTCTTTGAATTTATAAATCACATTTCTAGAGAACTTGTGATGCATACAATGTGTGTCTCTCATGGAATTTCTCTTGGTTAGTGCTATGGTAAATGGCCATCCTCTCTAATTTCATGTAAATATATAAGGGTTAAAATTTCCCAGAAAGAAATATGATAATTTTTCTTTGTTTATTTCTGTATTATTTCAACTACATCACAAAGATTTTTTTTTCTTTCCTTGTTCTAGATTGCCACAATTGTCAGTAGATCTAAGCAGTTCCAAGGGGCAGAGGGACTGGTGAATTCAAGATTTCTGCTCAATAAATAGTCTATCAAATGAAATTGTTTTAAAAATCCATTTTAGAAATAAGTGACTTAATCTAATATAAACGGACTGTATTGAGCCTTGCTGTGTTCACTGGCCTTTAGATCACTGCAGTAAATCAACACTGGTCACCATTGCCCTTTGGTGCTAATTAGCTTTTAGCAGTTTATAATCTATAATCTGATGGTGTCTCTTCTGAACTCTTTGTAATATCTGCACTGGGAAATAGCAATTTCTACTTAGTTCTAAGCTTCTACCTTTAGGTATGAAATAAATGTACATATTCCTATGTAATTGGAAAACTTAATTAACATATAACTCAGAATTCAGAAAAATATTTAGACCTTTGGCTATGAGGCTACCACAAATCCTGTTACACTAAAAAGGCATGAGTCGTTTTTTTCCTTAGGGAAGTAGCTATACTGAATCCTCTCTTGCTAAAGATTACATCACAACCCTTATTACACTTTATTTGAGACACTTTTCTGCCTATAAATATATTTTCAGTCTAGTTAGATATTTACAGGTCAAAAAATATTGAATGAAAAAAACCTTTAGAAATAACTATTTTATTTCTCATCTTAAATGTTTAGATTCCCTTGACATAAGGAGAATTTGGGTGTCAAAGTAACCATTCCTAGCATTAGAAGCAGGATTTTAGCAGTGGGAGTTTACAGCAAAATCAATAATACTGACACCAACTGTTCACGTTGTCCCTCTTAGCAATGAAGTGACTGAAAAAAAAGACAAAAGTCCACAAGTAACAGGGCAAATGGTACAGAGTGGGACCATGTGTTCATCACAATTGGCCAAAGAAGTCAGTAAGTCTGTAGGACGGGCAGGTCTGCAGGGTGTCTGTCAGAGAAACAGTGGGGGATTCTCTTCACTTCTATAACATCATTCGGATAAAGAAAAATGACTCCTTTACCTAGATATTCTAATTTTATTTTCAGCATCATGGTAAAGAGCCAGGATGAAAATGTTTGGCCATAACAATGATCACCCTGGCCTAACCCCAAGGAACCATAAATAACATGCATACCTTGGCTAATTACCTAGTGATGGTTAAGTCATGGATATATAACCAGCACTTCATTAAAACAGCTAAATACCTAACTATACTCTAAGTTTTGCTAATAAATGTTATTTTCAGCCCTCCACAAGAAAACTTCTCTTTGCAACAAATGGAGACAATTACAGAAAAACACAACTGGTCAAAGTGCAGCATTGTGGAGCTCAGTCCCAAATGACACATCTACAAGACAACACTTGCACCTAAGACTCAGAAATCACTGTCTAAGTAGCAGAGGAGGAGGGGTTTGCTGTGAGGTTGTGATTCCTACATATGTTAGAAGGTATAGCCATAGCTCTCGCCAACATGAATGCACCATGAATGCACCAACATGAGCAGAATAAGGAGAACACCAACAGGCATGGTAACACAGACATAGGAGATCCCAAGGTCTCAACCCTACACAAAGAACACCAGTAACTAAGAAATTCTAAGAGTGGAAAGAACGTAACTAATTATTCAATAACAAGTGATCATCCCTAGAAACGTACACATGCAAGTAACCAAATAGGTTGCATTTATATATTCAGAAATATGCACACACATAACAATAAATTTTTAAAAGATTAATACTTTGATCACTACGTAAACCACTGATATGGAAAAAACACAATGAGCTTGGCTGTGCTATGAAAGGTTTTTTTAAGTTTGTGTCAATAAAAATGGTATCTAAGCTTTGCCAAAATTATTTTCTCTTCAGCTTCCTGGCAGTAGAGCAGAAAGCCACCAGTATCCAGTTACCTTTGGCAGTCCTAAATCTTAAAGCATGCATAACCTAGTTATTTCCTTTGTGACTTAGTGTAGGACCAAGCAAATAGAATACAAACTAGGGTGGGCATATCTTACCTAATTTTCTCATTTCTTCTGAAGCAAAGTAGAAAACAAATAATGGAGCAGCTCCCTTAGCCCCGGAGGGGATGCTGTACCTTAAAGATGGAAGTTTCCTCACAGCTCAGAACAACGCTCCTTGTAATTCTTATACAATAAATAATTTTTAATATTTTGCTTTTTCACTTTGGATATTACAATATAATCAAAACAGTATTCTCTTTCCTGTCCCCTTTCAAGACCTCCCATATACTCTTCCTTGTTCTCCTTCGAGTCCAGGGCCTCCTTTTTCATTAATAGTTGTTACATGCATTCATATATCCACCTACATATTCCTAAATATAACTTTCTCAGTCTGTATAATGTTAACATGTACATGTGTTTTCAGGTTTGACAATTTGGTTTTGGATGAAAGAAATATTTTGAACAAGACTGATGAATTCTCTCTGCTATGACATATTAACTTGTACCCTAATTGATTTATCACTTAAAGTAGAAACAGTGTTATGCAACAGAATGTTCTTCGTAGAGATAAGAGCATAGACCTAACTGTAGTTTCTCATACTGGTGAACCTGAAATTCAGCATTCAGTGAACTGACACGTCATCAGTTGCCATCCAGGCCATGAGCAAATAGTCATATGAAGCCAGAGAAGAACATTGAGCTCTCAAAACCCTGTACATTACCATGAAAGGCAAGTCCTTTAGGGACCATAAAAGCTAACGCTTAATTCATTTTCCCTGCATCTAAGCCTAGAACAGGTTTATTCTCCATGTCTCAGTGAACTAGAAGTGCCATGTCAATCTCTTCAACGGCACCTGTTCCTTTCCTTTATAACATTTGTCTACATCTATGAAACTAGATGAATCACCATCAAAGTAAAGTGCCTTTAAACTGAAATGTGTGTTTTCTTATTTACCACTATATTGTCTGCTCTCAGCAGGATATGAGTGCACAGGAGGTGACTGATAAACACATGCTGAGCCAATGAATGTTTCAAAGTGAAGTAAGCAGACCTGCCTGTCTCAGAGATGATGGTACCTTAACTCTAGTTCTCTCAATCAGAGCATCTGTGATGAACATCAGGATCATAATTCATTTCAAAGCTCACCACGTCATTACGATATGAGCAAAGTTTAGACCAGTTCCAAGGAAGTGTGTTCAGCATTGCACACCATAATACTGTCTTCAGTATTGGGAGTCAAGGCTTTATAGAAATAGACTAAATAGGAGAAGACTTTGAAAGATGAAAAGGAAAGTTTGCCATTCTATTGGCACTCCTAATAAGCAATAAGAAAACAGAGAAGCATGCCACCAATACAGCAGATGCAGAGAGCAATGGCGGTGGGAGAGATGGGGAATGACATCCTTTAAAATGAAAGGCCTGAGGAAGTTCACGGACTCCGTGAGCACTTATAGACACTAAAAGCAGCAAACACTAAACTTCATAAATGACCAAGAGAGGTATAAAGAGGAGATTCACTGAGGCTTGAGCTAGTTCTTACTCAAGTGAGAGAAAACAAAGAGTCCTGGAATATCCATAATCGCACCAAGGGTTGAGGGCATGTTTCTATTTCTCCCTGTCTTCTTATATTTGAGCCCTATATATTTAAACTATACAAGAAAAGAGTAGAGAAAAAGTAATATCTGTAATAGTTTACAGACTAACAAACAAAAACACCTCTTCTTTTAAAATGATCACCTGTAAGAAAATAGTCATTTTAGCCAGGCGTGGTGGCACATGCCTTTAATCCCAGCACTCGGGAAGTAGAGGCAGGCGGATTTCTGAGTTCAAGGCCAGCCTGGTCTACAAAGTGAGTTCCAGGACAGCCAGGGCTACTCAGAGAAACCCTGTCTCAAAAAACCAAAAAAAAAAAAAAAAAAAAGAAGAAAGAAAATAGTCATTTTAAAAGATGATAAGTTTTCACAATTAGAAAGCCTTCATAGTGTGGGCTTTTCCAGTCAGGCAAGAAATAAAATGCATTATATGTTATATTATAGGAAAAAAATACATTCTGGATTTCTTTCTTTTTTCCAGTATGAAAACAAAGTATTCTTATATGATATTCTAATAATAACTACACTGAAATTTTTAAAAGCAAACTCCTGTGTTAAGAAGTTTACACAATGTAACTGTATTTCTCATCAGTAATCACTCGTCTAATGCTGACTAGTTTATAAAGCACAACACAGAGGCTGGCATGGCAGAGGTGGGACTGATGCCTGACTCCTGGGAGCTGAGGGTGAAGCTGCACACACCTCTGCAGGGACAGACTGAAATGGTCTCCACGGTATGCTATAATTTGAAGAATGTTCTATTATCTTTCAGTATAGACTACAACAAGCATTTGTTAGAGACTTCACTGACCATTCAGTACAATCGAGATTATAGCAGAACTATGACAAACCTGAAACTCATAGCATACTCTCAAGGGCCCTATCTGCTTTTTAAATTGTTAAAGCCTTCATGTTAGAGGATCCAGTCAATGAATCAAACATTCATTGATAAGATTCATGACCACGAGACTAATTTATGTACTTTATGATTTAAGTTAATTTTTAAATACCCTGAAATATCCAATGCTTTTCTAAACTGATTCTCAAACAAATAAAGTCTTTTAAATGTAGCTACTCAAAAATTTAATATAACATCTGTGTTTTGGGGGTTTTCTCTAGTTCTTCTCATGATTTTTGTTGACAATTGGAAATTTGTCCCTTTCTTTTTTCATATCACATAAAATCATTAGCACATTCCTTTAAAAGGCATTCTAATAAATAAGGGTAATAAGAGTAAGAGTTTACATAAGACCATTTATAAGAAGCACTTCCTGATATTTTAGTTATTTAAAAGGTTTTATACCAAACATAGCTATCTAGTATAACAGCCCCTAAGTCAGAATAGGCACACAGTGGATGTTTGATATTTGTGATTTTATTTATACTGATTATTATACATAATAACATTTAAAGGCAGTAGATACTTTTATAAATTCCTATCACAGAAAAAAATATTTTCCAGCTATACTATTTGCAAGATGAAAATACCCTAAAAAACGGGGCTGAAAAGTTTTAAATCAAATATATCAAGTTCTGATTCCTTTCACAAGGCAAGAATGGCGAGATGCCTTTGAGTGAAACTGCAAACAAGCTACCCATCCCTCTTAAACACACCTGACAGCTCCTGTGAGGAACTGTGCTCGACTATTTGGGACACAGATACAAGGACCAACCTTATCCACTAAAGCTCTAGCTATTAACAGGATCCTTCCTGTGCGCTCGTCAATGCGTGAAAAGCATCTAAAGGTGCTTGGGCTGCTTCCTCAGCTGTCAGTTCTCAGCAGCTTTCATCTTGAAAACATATTTCCTACATCATACTATAATTCTAATTATCAGCCTGATTTTCTAGAAATTGATTATGTTCTTACTTTATGAATAGTTAACATTTTCCAAATTATTATAAAATATTAATAATGATAAAAATGAAAATGAACAGTAAAACTGAACACAAAATTTTAACTGCTATACAATTAAACTAAATTTGCCTATAAATATATGAAATGAAAGGTTTCAGTAGTTCATTTTCTGAAATTAAATGAACTCATTTGAAATTTCCCGTTACATATAATTGAGCCTTTTCTCCACTCTCATAAACACACTACAATAACACTAACTTTGATTGATGGTTTCTTAGCCCTAAAGTTTACTTTTTCATTTCAAAATATTCCAACTACATATGTTTGAAAATGTCTACATGCAATATCATTAAAATAAAATCACAATACAAGTTACAACAGCGTGCTTCAGTGTGTCCCTGTCTTCAGAAGGCTTCTGTGAAATAATATCCTTATTAACATTCACAATAAAACATGGGAGTCCACTTTGGTTTTCTTTCTCTCTTTCTCTCTTTCTCTATTTCTCTTTTTTTCTTCTTTCTTTCTTTCTTTCTTTCTTTCTTTCTTTCCTCTCTCTCTCATTTTCTTTTCTTTCTTTCTTTCTCCTTTTTGTTTTTTTTTTTTTTGATGAGCCAAATCTATAGTGAAATGATGGAATCAACAAACAAGTGTTCTTGTCAGAAAACAGGAAGAAAGGGTTTTTTTCCCTCCCAAAAGGAAAACAAAGGATTCCTGAAGCTTGCCTGATTTATTTTTCCAATTTTAAATACCTTAAGAGCAGCGGAAGTGCTACTGGCGTGGTAGTATTTCTAACAGTCAATAAATCTAAAATATTATGTGTGAATATTGGAATGAAGCCATTAAGAAGATTACAGCATGCAACGCACCAGAGGGTCCACAGGAGAAAAGGGCCAGTAATTCAGGACAACTGTGACCACTGACCTCTGAGCAGCCATGGCCACTGGTCAATGTGACACAGTAATAGAGAGCACATGCGCACACAGTCACCCAGCCTGTAAGCATGATTTAAATGCTTTGCAGGAGGATTTTAAGAGGGCCTCCTTTTAAATTTCAGTTAACTTATTAACTAATCAAACAATGCCAATAGTAATATCTTTCAGGCTTCAAAACTATTTATTAATGTAGATCACACATAAAAACTGAGTTATCATTCACAAGTTTATCAGATCTGACTTAAAACATTTGCCATTTTAAACTGTGTTGCAATACTTTATTGTGTACCCCCCAGAGCTCTAAAAGGGCAGTCCTGAAAAACTGATGAAAATGAGAACCTTATTAGAGATGCTTTGAACAACAGCTTTAAATACTTTAGAGATGCATTAATACACCTCCTATTTTCAACAAATGGCTCTCGTTCTATCTCAGAGCTCTTATTTGCCACGTCTTCAGTTATCCACCAGTCTGAGGCCAGCAGACAGCAGCTTCTCTGCCATCAGCGGGGCTGGCTGGCAAGGCTTCTGGTACCTACAGGCTCACGATGCAGTCAGCCTGATGTGGTTGGTGCTAAGGAAGCTGCACACTGACTCTTCTGTAACCTCACATTTGTATCGTACAACTCTGAATGCTGGTTAGCATCTCTATACATTTAAATCAAAATCTTAATTACAAAAAAATTATATAGGAGAAGTACTTCTCAGTTCAAAGGAATTCCCATTACGCTGAGACTTCAAAGGCTTGTCTCCAAGAGCAAGCTCAGGACACTATACAGATTTTAATATCACGTAGAGAAAGGCTGAGCTTCTCTCTTTTCAGTAAACAACCCTTCCTCCTAAAGCAGAACAGGAGGAAATGTGCATGGCATAAGAAAAATGTTTAGAAAAGCTGGAATGCTATTTTCATAATTTCACTATCTAGGGAAAAATACTTGGATGGATTTCTAAACGCATAGAGAATCCCTCCCAGCAGTCTGCAGATCTCCATAAAGAGGCATCTGGCTGCATTAGGTTAACAAGACAGCATCAGTGTCCACTGGTCTGAGTTTGGATTGTTCACACAGAACAGTTTTACTACAATGAGAACACAGTTCAGTTTAATGAGCTTAAAGGTCAGAGAATGGTTTGATTATTGATAAGCATAGGTAATCTTGCTTTGATATTAAATTTCCATTTTCCTACCACTGGCTATAAGAAGGAGCTAGGTTAGAACTGTTTTTGTTTTTTTAAAATTGGATAGTCTTAATACTCTTTTTCAAACTCCTTAATAATAAAGAAAAATATTGCAAGGTTTACTTTCAATTCTCAAATTTTAATAACCTTGAAAAGAATGGGCATTTGAGGGTTTTTGTTTTTAAGAAGAGTTATTTTAAACTTAGAATGATGCTATTAAGATATTTAAATAGCCATTAAATATATAGAGAAATAGCACTAGTTTGCAATTTGGCCTATATTAAAGAGCATAAGAGCCAAAACCTCAATTTTACACTACTTAATACAAAATACAGAATATATCCTATTAAAAGCTGCAAAACCCACACATGCGCAATACACACACACACACACACACACACACACACACACACACACACACTGCAAGATCAAAGACCCAAAGAGAACTGGCACTTAATTTATCAGCTTTACAGACAAAAGACAGTTTCGTCATTTCAAAAGGATCAGATGTCTTTTATGACAAACTGGGTTTGCAGTTTAATTTACAAATAGAATTCTAAGTAAGCACTCTTTGCTGTGCCAAAGCAGATGACGAACTGTAGGTTTTCATTCTTGTGGCCCTCAGCAGGACAGGAAAGATTAAAATAAAACTGAAATAATTTAGAGAAAACAAATAAATGTTTCAGAAAGTTGAGAGAGATCAAAGCCAGAATTTTCTGACCCCAACTGTACAAGCATTTCTTATTATATTGACCAGTGCCATCAGATCATTAATTAAAAGGGAAAGCGCTGGCAGGTGGCAGGGAAGCAAAAGCCGATAATTGGCCCCTTCTTCTTCGTGCCTTCAAAAACTCTCTCATTCTTCGCAAGACATGCCACTAGGCAGACAGAATGCCTACTTTGTAATATAATGATTAAGATGAGATGAAGAGACTTGATGTTTAAAGAAACTCTACCTAATGAATGCATCTAGCTTTTTAATTATGATCCCATTTTATAATAAGGAATATGGTATTCCATTTATCATCTCAACTGCCAAAAGGAAAAAAAATATTAAAAATAGAACCTACATTGATTCTTCTTACAACCCTCATATACACTGACTTTAAAGGTTCAGATACAAAGTGAAAAGCCATAATTTGAGGGTTCAGCAACAAACATTCTTGTTCACCACGGATACCCCTTGGACTTACCACATCACTGGGCAGGCTGCTCAAGTCATTAAATGGTGATTCTAACGTGTTTGTGTCAACATTTAACACAACCACATCTTCCAATGATTTATTCTTCACTCTCTGTTTAAAAAACACAATTTTGAAAAAAAACCCTTATTATATTTTTCTTACAAAATTAAGATGCATTTGGAAACAAAAAATATTATCTTAGTATATTCAGCTTGGGAAAATTAAAAAGGGAAATTCAATGTTATAAAATAAACAAACAACTTTTCTTAGAAAGAAAATTTCACTATAACTTATTCAAAGATATTTGACTAAAATGCTTCCACTTAAAAACTTCCTCATCTACTATCAAATTAATATAACTGCCAAAAATTTAGCCCAACAAAAACTTGTAAAGTAGGCAGAGGTACATCAAATATAAAAACCCGTAGCCTTTACCGTTTGAATGTCAATCCTATGATATGGTAATTTGTTTCCAGCTTCAAATCTATTTTAGCATAAATACACTGGAGAGACTATATAATATCTGTATAAATAATTATATTTATAATAACTATGACTATAGTATTGATCCACATTTCAAGTGAATAAATATGTTCCTATACTGCTCTACCAATAGGTATCAATGAGTAGGACTGAAAGTGAAATAGGAAGCCGATGGAGACACTACTGCCATGTAAGTTCCCAATCATGTCCTCATATGAATTTCTATGTAAAGAGTAAAATTTAACAGTCTATGAGCTTGGCCTACTTTTCCATGTTGTTTGAAAATTTAGTAAGAGTATCTCAGTAAGTTTACAAATAATAGTGAGGCATAAAAACTTTATCTAATTATACCTAAAGGGGAAATACTTACAGTTTATTGTCTCTGTTTCACATACCTTCTTAAATTACTGAATCTACTATTATCATAACACTCCTCAGAGGTAAGTAATGCACTCAAGGAATGAACTACAGCCACAAATCCAGGATTCCACATTCATGTTGGTTTACCAGTGAATTAGTAAATAATTTCAATACAGTATTTTTACGTGTCCTTCTACACAAGGCACTTCGGACTTTTAGTTAAGTGCATCATTAGTTTTTTTCTGAGAAAGAGAAAAAAGAGGGAGTCTCTCTCTCTCTCTATGTAGCCCTGGCTGTCCTGGAATACTACGCAGACCAGGCCAATCTTGAACACAGAGATTCTCTTTCTTGTCTCTGCCTTCCAAATGCTGTGATTAAATGCATGCACCACTAGCTAAGTCTTTCAAATTTAAAGTAGTTTAACCAGTTGTCTTGTTACAAGTTGATTCTGATTAAAGTGCCTCTTATCCATTTTGGATTTCAAATCATTGAGAATTTAGCTAAATATTAAATTTCATACAGAAGTGTGACTTGGGGTGAGGAATTTATAAGTGGTTAGAAATCCACAACGTGGACTGTATATTCTCAAGGGAATATCTCTAAAATTTGTCTTGCAAAAGACATTATAATTACTACAAATTCAGAGTTAAAAGATGGCTACCTCCAAGTTATTATAAAACAAAATCACTTTTCTGGTGATTAAATTGAAATTCTATATACCTGTCTATAAATATATTTATTTCCCTTTACTTTCATGTGTTCAAATATTTAAAAGATTTCAATACATAATATATTATTGTGTATGTTAACTATAATTTAATAACAATTTATAAGCAAAAATATATAATGCTCTTTTATAACATGTTCAGTATGTTATAAAATGGTGTGGTTGTCTCATGCCGCACAAGCTGACATAATGAAAAACACTAAATCTATTTTTTTAGTCAGAAATGAATATGTCCAAACATTCGGAAGAAAGGGCTATGTACCATCAAGACCTTTTTGATGACATTCGCACAAACGTCTGAATAATGGTATTAATGTGATATGTAGACTTTTCCTATTGCTTTTAGTTTTAAGGCAGATAATTATTAAATTTTATTCAAGGGAGTACTGAATAAACATATAAAATCTGCTCATTACTAATAAATAAACTAAAACTTTAATATTAAAATAAATTGATTTAAGCAAAAGGGGGAAAGTAGGTTACAATTCAGTACTAGTACTGACACTAGTACTCTCGTGTTTCTCTCCACAGTGTTAGCCATCTCTTCCCTGACTAGGCATGCGAGTCAGAAATGGCACCTCTTCATCTGTCTCATAGTTTTATATCTTTTGTGGGGTGCAATTTAAAACAACACATGAAAATAATTTTCTTCAAAAAAGTAGGAACATAATGCTGGCCCCAGAGTGAGAAGATGGTAACGAATGTGCGGTCTTGAGTGTGTGAGGATCTCTCCTGTCCTGTAGAGTAAAGCTTTGCAGACACTGTGGCTATGGACATTATACACTGTTGTGCTGTAATGGCACAGGGAAGCAATCACACAACTTTCCCAAGAAAAGAAGCAAGGCTGCCTTTGTGTCTGTAGCTTCCAAGTTACTCAGGTAAGGACTTAGCACTTAACTTCACACAGAAGGCTGGGGTTCAGGGAAAATAAAATTTATTTTCCTTATTTCACAAATAAATTTGTATTTTGAAATGAAACTTTTCCAACATTCCAACATTATATAACAATTATATAAAAAAAAACAAGTGAAAGGAAATTTCAAAGAACATAAGTTCACATATTATAAAGTCATGCTTTAGAACCTGGAGGTTTTTATATAATTAATAATAATAGTTGAAATTGTTAGGATCAAAACCAGGAGAGTACTTTTTAGATTTTTCTTAACAAATAGTTGCATCTGCAAAAAAAAAAAAAAAAAAAAAAAAAGCAGAAAGTAACTCATTGTTGTCTCAAATATTAACTACCCAACTACCTATATTCAGTTTAAAACATGTTTTATAAAACTAAAAAATACAAATGTTAATTTAAATCTGTTTGATAGTGACATAAAGAAGCATGAACTATCATCTTACTATAATTTAAGAAAATTGTCCAGAGATGTTATTTTATGTTCATAGGTGTTTTGCTTACATGTATGTGTGCATGACAGAGTCAGAAGCTCTGGAACTGACTTTACAGACATACGTGAGCTGCCATGTGGGTGCTGGGAATTGAGCCTGGGTCCTCATAAGAGCAGCCTTACCTACTGAGCCTACTCTCAAGTTCCTTATGCACCAAGTGCAAGGAAGTTCAAATGCACCTTCTCCTCCCCTGTCAGGACGCTGAACACGGCAGATAAACAAGATAAACAAAGCACGGACGATGTGGCAGCTCTAGCAGTCTAGTTATGGCTCTAAATGTCCCACTTCATAAAAGAAACCAACTAAAAGTTTGAATGTTCTTTTTCTTCAAAACAGTCCTTTACAAATATTTTTAAAAAGTCAAAAATCAATTCCAAAAGATTGAGGGGGATTTAATTATATCTTAATTTTTCAAAATATTATTTTAAATTTAAACTTTCTTTAAAAGTGGCCAATAAGTATGTAATAATTTAAATACCTAATGTGCTTCCTCATCCATCATAATTTGGAAAAGACTATTTGTCTTAAAGGTGGTTGTAGATATATTCCACACATAAAAAATTAACATAAGATCACCAAGTACTCTCTCCAACTTTAAATAATTTTCATCTCTAAGTAAATACATTATAAAATTACGTGTACTGTTAACACATTTAAAATAGAAATTATAAAAATCAAACTTTATTAGGAATAAAAATCTGAGTAATTAATTAAATGAACGCCAAAGTAGTAAAATTTGGGTTATTTACTACCTAATCTAATCACAGATAACACCTATCTGTTCATGTCTTATTTCATATACTTCATCCTTGGCTTATAACAGTTTCTTAAAATTAATAAAGTCACAAATTTATCCCACTATGACTTCAATACTAAAAATTGTTAAACCTACTAAAATCCATTAAAATCTAAACTTTGGTAGCAATGAAACAAAAGAACTATTATATTTCGGAAAAAAAAAATCCCAAACTTGAGAGTAGAATTCTATAATCAAATATTTTCTCAAGAATTGGGCTCCATTTTAGTACATAATCTTCTCAGATCAAAGCAAAGCGTAGTATCGGAAACTAGTAGGGAAAGCTCAGCTAACTCGTCAGGGTGCTCATTAGCAACTGTGCTGCGTTATTAATGTGCTTCTGTACAATCAGCAATCAAGACATTTGTTAGAGGGACGCTAACATCAGCGAGTACACTGATGCCACTCACCTGACTCAAACCTCACGTTTTAACCTTTTGGTAACTAATGTGCCAATCTTATAAGAAGCCCTGTTAGAAATCTCACAGACTATAAACCCAAGTGTTTAAAGTTTACGGAGTTTCGGTTTAGGGATAAAGTAAGCGAAAGAATAATTTTAAAATGATGTAATGACAAGAGAAAAAAAAAACCCTACTAACTTTATCTTCTACAGTAGGACTGAAACTCTGAACATGGAAAGGAAATTCTTTGTCTTGTCCTTACTTCACCATAGGCAGGCCTAGCACTAGGGTAACCCTTGCTCAGCCCCTTAGCTCAGATTTGAACCACAAGAATGAGCCACCATATCTGATTAATATGTTTATCACTAGTATGCTACACTCACATTTTGCAAATCAACTGATAAACTAGAAATAATGAAGTATAAAAGAAAAGAAAACTGACTTGGTGAATCATTCACATATAAAATTTAATTTCAAAATATTGTACAAATCTAAGATAGAGAACGTCCCGGGTTGTAAGACATCACTGGCTCATCAGGGAATGATGATCTCCTTATTAAAGCTGACCATGTGACTTAAAGCACAATCATTCCCATAGGTTGCATGGTGTCATAGGGCAAACCAGTATACGTTATCAACTGAATTTATTTGAGGGACACTTTCTGAAAATATTCCCTTGAGTATTTATATAATGTCAATCTTATACATCCTAGAAATTGTCAAATATGGTTTTAAAAGAACAAACAAAAAAACCTCTTTTATCTATTATTTCTAATTAATTACTTTTATAACTATCTTACTGTAAAAAGATACTCACCTCTATGAGACTGGAGTGTATTCCAATCAGGTATGGCATTGGGGCACTAAATTAAAAATATATATGTGTGTATAGATTCATATAGTTCATTAAAACTGAAACAACATTAACGTCATTCAAATGCTCAAAAATTAAAGTGCTCAGCCCACCATAAGACATTATAGTTTTTCAAAATTATGTAATGTACAAAAGTTAAATTTAATCTTCTAGGCCATTAATACATTTAAGGATAATTTATATAAAAATCTCCAAAACCCTTATTTTTAAGTCAAAAGTTCTATAACTAAATAACATTTTATTTAAGAAGACTATCAGGGTGTAGGTCAAATATACTTGATGCAAATACATTCTAAATGACTATCAAAAGTATCTACATTTCCCTTACAAACATTGCTTGGACAGTGACCTATGATGTCACGAACACTCAGGCATAAGGCTTTATCTCTGTGTTCTCCCTGCTCTAGAGCAGGAAGGCAGACACTGTCAGTCCCTCTATGCCCTTTCCCTCATGCACCTTCACATTCATTTGACTTTCATTGTTATTGATAGAATAGTTTAAATAAAAAATGTTAAGCCTAATAATGATTTTAAATTAACTATTTCAGGTCAATCAAGACTTTGGCACCATACAAGATCCAGGCACTAGGAAAGAAACTTGGGTGCAGTGAGAAAGAGTGACACACTTCCTCCTGGATCTTACACTCCAGCAGAAAATACAGATGCTAAGTCATTTTAATATGCTAACATGCAAACTAGGTAAATGTTAGAAATCATTGTTAGGAAATAGAAGATGCAATGTATTCATCTTGAAATTTCAAATTAAGTTATCAAAAAAGAAAAACATGAGTGCAGACAGATGTCCATAGAAATAATAAATAATATGAGAACAAATAACTTTTTTAAAAACACACTTTTGGGAACCCTTTTATAGATGTCTCTGACCTTTAGCCTTCTGCACTAATGCAAATCCTGTATCTCAAAGGCTTATTTAATGCTCTGAGCATCACTGTTATGACACAGAAAAGCCCAGTCTCCGACATTTGCACCTCGCTGCAGAGAAGCAGTCACAGGTGTTGTTACCAGACATCCTTACCATTGCAGACCTCTCACAAGTCATCTCGCAATGTTCAAAGGTCAGTTAAGAATGACTGAACAGTAATCTATATATCCAATATCCCAGAAACTATAAGCCATGTAATTTCTCATTACTACGTACATGCAATATTTCATTACTACTCTAGTAATTCACATTGCAGGTTGCTCTTGCTAATTGTAGCTCAGAAGACAAGTGGGATCACTGAGCATTGCTGTGCAGTTTTTTTTTTCTCACTAGTTTTTAGCAAAATCCAAAACATACAGATGCTTGAACTAAATACACCTTAGTATAATTTTCTAAAATCATAATTGACAGAATGCAGTTTTGATAGAGTCAAACAGATTGGTGTTTCTTTCCCACTAGATGGTATATATCCTCCTACCATGGCATAAGCCAAATCTCCTGGAAAGTCACTTTGCAGTCCTAGCTGGCCATCCTACTTGGATGAGGGTTTTGGTAAATCAGGAAGGGCCCAGTGTTGACCCAGATGCTCTATTATCCACATGTAAGGCTGTCTCAGGGCCCGCTGTCTGTCTGGGAAATTATTTAGATAAGACAGTACAGACAGCTCAAAACTAATTCTTCTTTGTGGTAGAACTTTACTCAAAGTCACTTTCTTTCCTTTCTAAGCTTACTTATAAAGAAGTTGCCCTGATACATACTATTGCAGCAATCAGGTAGTCTAAAAGAATTTTTAAAAATTTTTTTCTTCAAAGCTAAATTTGAATATTTCAAAGAAATAATCAGAGAAGCCAACTAAATGACCAGCTTAAGCACCAACTGAACAGATAAAAATCTCTTATAATCCTGGTGGTCTTACAACCACACTTCTTCCGGTACACTTCACAGTTTTTAGGTATCTGACAATAAATGTGCCATACTGGAGCACTGTTATTTTGCTTAAGAAGAAAACACAAATGATATCACTTCCTCCCAAGAGCTTTTCTCAACATAGCAAGAGTGCTGTCCACTACTATTCCAGATGCCTGCCACCTGTGTCTCTTGTGTGACTCTGCTAGAGTTATAGGACTATTCTATACTTGGATGTGTAGAGAGAGCTGCATACATAGCTACATACTAATACGTACATACATTTTCTACTTCCAGTGAATGAACAAGTAAAGAAGCTTATGCATTGCATTACAGATTCATAGCTTGCCAAGTAGGTGGTCTTCAAATGATGGCTGGGTGAGTGGGTGAGTGCGTGGGTGGGTGGGTGGGTGGATGGGTGAGTGTGTGGGTGGGCGAATGGGTGAGTGTGTGGGTGGGTGGATGGGTGAGTTGGTGGGTGAATAATAGATGGATAAATAGATGGATAGACCAACAATGTAGTAAAACTGTCAAAGGAACAAGATGTGATATTCATCTATGGTCACAAGAGGGCATTATGGTCCTCCAAAGTCTAGGGCGCATCACCAATACCTGGTGCAAACAGAGATATATTTTATGAATCCACAACTATTTCAAGATTTACAATATCCCAATCATTCTGAAAAGTTAACCAAGATACATGTACTCCTCAGAAAATGTGGCCCCATTTGGAACTTGGTGTAAATTATTTGCTCAATGACCTTGAGACCCATGGGAATATTTTTTCTTCCTTCAGCATATATCAGTATAGTCCTAATATCATGGATATAAATAGAGAATCATTTTCCTAGGAAACTGCTCAATCTACCATATTTTCTGATAATAGAAGAAAATTACATAGATGAATAGACAAAAGCTGAGACTCTCATATGACTTTAAGGCTCAGAAAGTTTCAAGTAATACCCTGTATCGACACTAATCTCTACTCTGAACGAAGGAGTACCTGCCATGGATGCTCTTAGGATTGGACCTCAGGAATATTTCTAGCATTAGAAACAAGCAGGCAAGTAACAAGAAAGAAAGGGGAGGAGCTTCTTTACTTATAGTAGAAAGCAAGTAACAAGAAAGAAAGGGGAGGAGCTTCTTTACTTGTAGTAGAAGCAGCAGTAAAGACTTGACAGCTGGGTCAGAATCAAGAAATAGTTCTGGAAAGAATTTGTGCATTGTTGAGTACTTTTAAATTAACTTTTAGAAAATTTAAATGTATAACACTACAGAGAATTGACCTTAAAGGTGTGTTATCAAAGGCAGCCAGAACATGTTACCAAAAAACAAATTCTGATGCCACAAATATTGCAAAAGTGTAATTCTATCATTAGTTCTCAAAATGATTTTAATTATATAAAACTTTTAGGAAAGAGATTTTTAAAGGTTTAGTTCTAGAGTGTTGTATATAAAAATCTATTGTCTATGTCAAAATGAACAAACTACATTCTGTGAATGAGAAAAGAGATTTTAATTGTGTTGGTCAAAGGAAAAGTCTAAAATGAATAAGAGAAAAGCTTACTCATTGACCTGGCTTTCTACTTAAGATTTGTGTGTGTTACACTTCACAATATAATTACATTACATCCTGTAGTTTCCAAAACTATTTTCCCTTTCAAGTTCCCCAAGGAAAGAGCAGCAGTAGTGAGTCACTGCCTACCTACTTCACAGCATGAGCAATACTATTACTCCACTATGGAAACACACAGTACAGCAGTGTAATCAATCTGGACAAGTACATGCATTGTTCTGAAGACGGCAAGTCACAGAAACTTCATAGAACACCTACCATTCCTTTGTATGAAGATGGTACATTTAAATAATCACAATGCTTAAATACCTTTAAATAATATCTTTCTTGAAAAATTTTAAGTAACTACCATCAATTCAAAAGAAATTTGATTTTTTACAAATATTGGCTTTCAGATATGAGGAAACCATTAATACCAAATGATTTCTTTTCTTCTCCTCCCACCTTTCTCTCCCCTGCCATGTGTGTGTATGTGTGTGTGTGTGTGTGTGTGTGTGTGTGTGTGAATCATGCATGTATACAAATGCATCATTTGGAGAAAGAAATCCCAACCAATTTATTTAAAATTAAGCTCTGCCTGCAAGTGATTATAAGACGAAAACAATTCTTTCCCAATCAATACCAAAACTATTGCTCCGAAGTCTACTCCTTGTCTAGCCTTACAATACACAAGCCTTGCTATATTCCAGTCTAAGAGAACAAGGAGGCCATTGGCCATTGTTCTAGTTTCAACTGGCCCGACTGAAATCAGATTACTGAGCTCATTGGGAGCTGTTTCTAAAGCTGGCCAGTTCTCACAGTTACTTTCACACTTTACACACTGTTTTCATGGTTGCTTTAGGCTGAAACTTTGCCTTATACCAGACTCGGAAAATTCTTGTCTTAGAAGCAAGCTCTTTGACAATACTCTGTTTTTAGGGTGCTTCCAAAAAAAGAAGTGAAGGAAAAGGTTGCCACGGGTAAAGGTATGAAAGCTTACCCTGATAGAGCAAATGGGATCATGGGTAGATTAGAACCCTTGTGTAATCTTTGTGTCACAATATAATATTATATTTCTTAGTTACACATGGTTTGTTTTTTTGTTTGTTTGTTTGTTTGTTTCCTAAATAACTATTGAAGAAATTTGAAAAATTTAAAGAACTATGCTTGCCAAATCTGAATTTTTACCTTTGGGGGAAAATGCCCTGATACATACTAAAGTACTCTTTAATACTTAAAATTAATCTGAAAGTCAAGTTTCTGTGGTTTCTTTAATCTCTACTGACCATAATATAAAGGTCTTTTTCCAATGGTGAACTCTGGCAAAGGCCAGCTTACCAGCAGTAGTCCAGCAGGTGTGGAGGAAGCACGGGGATATATATGTGTTGCCAATACATCGGGTAGAGCAGCGCAGCCGATCCATGGAGACAGGCAGTTAACTAAAATTCACAGAAGGGAACAGTAATGAGGATCTGCTGACCCTCTAAACAAAAAGGCATGTTCCAGGTATCAAAGATGAGTGATCATCATAGAACGATTTACACAGTGACATAGCTCACACTGTTTTTACCAACTCTACATGTAAAGTCCGTGTCTCAAAGGTCCCTCTGAAAAACACACAAACGGCAAAAGAGGTTCCTTGGGAATCATATGCAGATTGCTAGATTCAACTTGAAAACATAGTTAGGGTCAAATTTTAGACCATAAATAAAATTTGAACTGAAAAAAATCAGTGAGTCTCTTAGAAAATATTGTAGGAAATGACAATTTGTGCAGCACAGTTTGCGCATCACTCAGATTAATACAACACGATTAAATATGGGAAGAAGAGAGGCTGAGAGCCCCTGAGGGATATCATTAGGGCAAACTGCCAAGGAATGAGCCATGAGCCAGTCAGGAGAGTCTGGAAGCGGCGCTAACACCAGGGGACTGGAGCGTTCGACAGTTGGAGCTTCAGTAATGTGTGAACTGTGGGTTATGGTATCAGGAGAGCCTGTTCACTGACACACAGAATGTCACTATTGACCAGTGAGCTGCCCAAGCTTGACAGCTGTACTGCAGGAAGCCAAGTATATCATAATTCCATATTGAAGCTGCTCATTCCAGATTAACATTTTGTTTCCTAGCTTTATATCACAGCAGCTGCAATTACTGTTGCTACTTTAGAGGTAATTGCCATTTTAATTGTTGTGTTTTAGCAAGCAGTTAATTAAAAGAATTTTAATGCTTAACAAAGGGATACCATTTTTTTTTCTCTCTAACTAATCCTCATTCATATTATTTTCTATGTGGCTTTTATGTTTAAAATGATTACAGTTATAAAGTATATTCTTGGTGATTAAAGGCGTAATTAATCCAGTGTTCTTTTTCACTGTGTCAGTGTTTTCCTGTAGTCGCCGCATCAAGGTTCCCAAAGAAGTCCATTTAGTTAACTTGAAAGGAAGAATTTTCTAAAACTATATGAAAATGAACCATATCCTTTCCATAAGAAAATAGCTCCCTCATTTTAAAAGTCAAAATATACATACAATCAGTACATTTAAAACAATACATATACACAAAGCAATCAAAATCTCATTAACAGCACCACTGCTCTACATGTAAGTGTAAATTAGCTTTATTCAATAAAAATCAATTATGATAATGTGATCTAAAATAAAAACATTACAATTTTCAATCACCTTTTGCATGTATATATATTATGTATTTTCCAGTGAGAGTCCTTATTAATGTTATGTGACAAATACTGCAGTATGACTCAGACTCTGATACCAGCTAGAAGCACCCCCGTGCCTTGCACACACGCATTGTCAGTTTCTCAGAGCATTCTTTCAATAAACACTATTTTTAATTCCTTAATTACAGCCAACACTATGCCACTAGGAGGCATTCGAATACTTGTATTTAACAAGGACAGACCAAGGATCTGAGTAGATCATAAAGCAGATTGGAGACTGAGAACAAGGCCAGGCTACAGCAGATTAGTGACTGAGTGAGAACAAGGCTGAGCTCCATACCGCCAGCTCTCCCAGAGCTTCCAGACGCTGGCTGGGAGCTGTGTACTTCAAGTCTTTCTAAGTTAAGAGAGTTTACATCCCGTTGAAAAGCATAATTATATACTTTGTTAATGTGGAAACAAATTACTTTTGTAATATCTCAGTTAAATTTTAAAAAGGAAAGCTTTCTTATTGAGAAAAGAACCGTGAAGCAAAGAGGAGATGCTGCCATAATGGGTGCATAGGTCCAACAACCAACGAACCTCTGCAGCGACCCTACCCACAAACCAGGGCTCCCTAAGCATGCATGCCTTCACCAACAAGCAATGAATGGCATTGTGTGGTGGGAGGGATTGGCGTCCTTAGAAGAGGCTGAAAGGGACCTGATATAGCTGTTTTGTGGGAGGCTATACCAGTGCCTGGTAAACACAGAAGTGGATGCTCACAGTCAGCTATTAGTTGGAACACAGGACTCCCAAGGTAGGAGCTAGAGAAAGTACCCAAGGAGCGGAAGGGGTCTTCAACCCTCTAGGTGGAAGAATAACATGAACTAACTAGTTCCCCCTGCGCTCATGTCTCTAGCTGCATATATGGAA
>CACVCL010029143.1:0-79597 GCA_902729485.2 Mus minutoides | reverse complement strand
CCACAATCAGTCACCAAACATAGACACTATAGCATATGCCAGCAAGATGGTGCTGAAAGGGCCCGGATATAGCTGTCTCGGGGGAAAATATACCAATGCCTGGCAAACATGGAGGTGGAAGCTCACGGTCAGCTATTAGATGGAACACAGGGTTCCCAAGGAAGAAGGAGCTAGAGAAAGTATCCAAGGAGCTGAAGGGTTCTTCAACCCTATAGGTGGAAGAATAACATGAACTAACTAGTACCCCTGAGCTCATGTCTCTAGCTGCATATATAGAAGAGGGTGACCTAGTTGGCCATCAGTGGGATGAGAGGCCCCTTGGTTATGCAGACTTTATATGCCCCAATACAGGGGAACGCCGGGGCCAAGGGGTGGGAGCGGGTGGGTAGGGGAGCAGGGCCGGGAGGGGGGAGGATACAGGGAACTTTCTGGATAACACTTGAAATGTAAATGAAGAAAATATCTAATAAAAGTTGAAAAAAATTTGGAAACATATAATATAATATAATATTATAAAATAAAATAAAATAAAATAAAATAAAATAATGAACATTTTCAGCTTGAATTCTTCAAATGGTAAACTGTCTGTTGGCTGTGCACACTTCTAATCCCAGCACGTGAGAGGGAGCGTTAGGTGCATCTCTGAGTTTGAGGCCTGCCTGGTCTACAGAGCAAGTTGCAGGACAGCCAAGGCGAGTCATATAAATTAAGGGGTGTATGGTGGAGGCTGAATCAAGACTTCTCCACTTATAAAAGCCAAGAAGAGTAATATAAAATGTTTTCAGACATGTTCTTACAATTTCTATGTCACCATGATCAATCCCTAAGAGAAGCGGAAAAAATAGGAGAGTTCAGATTTAAGCTCAATTTCTGTTTGGAAAAGCACTGGGCCCTATTTGGATGGGAGTTGGGTCAACTACACCTTAGAACTTTAAAATAGAGACAGAGGCAGGGGGCTCAGAATGGTGCAGTTGTGAATTTTTTGTTTATTCATTAGAGACTTGTATCTCAAGCTAGTCTTGAACTTAAAATGTAACCAAAGTGAACTTGAAACTTTGTATCCTCATGTCTCCACTTCCTGGGAGCTAAGATTGAAGGTATATGCCATCACACCCAGTTTTCTGCAATTAGGCAAGCACCTTATGAACTCAGCTACATGTCATCTTGTAAGGAAGACTAAAGAAAAGCAGACCACTTACCAGTAAACATTCAAACTTGTCTCTAAGATGGTTGTTGGCATTATGTCATGCTGTAGAGTATGCAGCCAAAAGCAAAGAAAGCTGTACACTATCAAGTACTCACATAAGCCTTTAAGAAGTCCATAATTCCAAAAGCCACAGAGCAGGTTCCTCACTGCACTCTGTATTGTCTGTGCAAACACCCGATGGACAAACCCAGGATTGAAATGAGGGCATTTTACATCTCCCCTATGATCAAGGAATGCCATTAGTAGGCAAAACTGAATTACAAGAAACTTAACCATTTGTATGAACAATTCCAACACATTTTCAAGGAAGGAGAAAATTTTCAACTCTAAGCAGCATAAAATGTATAATGCCTAGCCTTCTATCAAATACTAAATTTTCTAGGAGCAAAATGTCACTTCAAACAGACTACCAATGTCAACAGTAAGGAGATTAACACATCCTAAAAATCTAAAATTCTTTTTTTAAGCTATTAGTAATGACCAAGACTTTAAAGAGTAGCATCACTGTGATGAGGAAATGTTTAAAAAAGTAGATAATATAAAGAGAAATTATTAAATATGAAGGGATGAATTAGATGAAACTAATACTATGCTAGATCCAGTAGAAATAATATCAATAAAACCAAAGACAGGAGTGAGTACAATCTACTTAAACATCAGATTAGAAACAAAGAAGTCTAAAAAATAGTAAGGAAAGGATCCTCAGTGACCTGTAGGGCAACAGTATCTAATAAAATAAGGGAAAAGAAAGAAAAAAAAAAAAAACAAAAACGAGGAGACACTATCATCAGAAAATATAAATGGAACAAATAGTAAGCAGGTTTGTACCTTCCAAGAGTGACAAACATCCTCAGGAGCAGTCAGAAAAAAACCCACACACGGGTGAAAGTAATATTTTAGAGATTAACAGAGTACACATAATATGAACAAAGGGTATTAAATTTTGCTGTGCTTTTAAAGAGAGAGGAAATTCAAACCAGATAACACTAAGATCAGCCACCTATGTGCGTTGTAGAAGGGATCAAATGGGATGTGAGTCAAAGCAGCATTATCCACAAAGTTTATCCAAGTAGTTTTATTATAGAAATATTCCACATATTCAATACTTTAAATCAACATTTTACATTAAAGGGAAATCATTTAAAACTTAATGTAAATAAAAGCAAACAAAGGTAACTATACTTTTTATAAAAACTGCATGGTACTGGTACAGCAACAGACAGGTAGATCAATGGAATAGGATCGAAGACCCAGAAATGAATCCACACACCTATGGTCACCTGATCTTTGACAAGGGAGCTAAAACTATCCAGTGGAGAAAGGACAGCATTTTCAACAAATGGTGCTGGCACAACTGGCGGTTATCATGTAGAAGACTGGGAANACACAGAAGTGGAGGCTCACAGTCAGCTATTAGTTGGAACACAGGACTCCCAAGGTAGGAGCTAGAGAAAGTACCCAAGGAGCTGAAGGGGTCTTCAACCCTCTAGGTGGAAGAATAACATGAACTAACTAGTTCCCCCTGCGCTCATGTCTCTAGCTGCATATATGGAAGAAAATGGCCTAGTTGGTCATCATTGGGAAGAGAGGCCCCTTGGTCATACAGACTCTATATGCCCCAGAACAGGGGAATGCCAGGGCCATTACGTGGGAGGGGGTGGGTAGGGGAGCATGGCGGGGACGTGGAAGGGTAAGGGAAAATTTCTGGATAACATGTGAAATGTAAATGAAGAAAATATCTAATAAAGAGGAAAAAAAAAACAGTATTGAAAGTATGAGAATTATGTAGCATCTATAATTAATTTGGATAATGTATTTCTTAAATATTAATTCTTCCAATGCATGAACCTTTACTACTCTAAAAGAAACAATATAATAAAGCTAAAAATACAACATGAACTGAAGTAGTACTTGTGATAGAGTACTACACTAAATTTATCTTTAATATAACCAATTTTATAAATTACTATGCAAAGTTTTTTATCGACAGATACAAATCTATGTGAGGAATTCGAAATGATTAAAATCAGAACAAAATATTTTAAATTAGTGGTGTGGAGTGGGAGAGAGAGGTCTCAAAAAATACAGTAGATACACACATGCAAAAATCTGAATATGGTGCTCTCTGAATACTCAGTCATTATGAGAACTGTAGATTTTAGATCATGGAAAAATGGTTCAGTGACAAGTATATGGCAATCAATGGCAAGTTATAAAGCATTCAAGGAACAAGACTGGAGAAGCCAGAAAAGACATGCAGTACCAGGCATCATTCGAAGGAAACCTGAAGCAACTGTCTGCTTTACTTGATTTTTGTTTTCTTCATAGGCTTGTGAAAGTGGAGATTCACTGGAAAGAAACTAAAAATTTTAGCTTACCTTGTAGGAGGTGGATGGATATCAAATTCATCTGCATCTTGAGTATCTATCTAAATAAATAGTTAATATGTTTTAATGCATCAATAGCCTTCATTTAAATCTTGCTGATCTCGGGGGTGGGGGTAGGCATGTAGCTCTGTGGCAGAGCAAATCCATGAGGCCTTGTGTCCACGTTTCCCAGCAAACACATTTAATGATCCATTGGGGTCATAGGGAAAAGTCACGTCCCATACCTCAGCCTTGGTTTTCCCACCCCAAAGGGTCCAGAACATGACATTTCATTCCATTGATCTGCAGGGCCTAATTTCACAAGCCTCCATGGACGCAAAGGGCACACAAGGCTGTGTGGGAGTCTTCAGTGCAACTGAGGCATGACATCCTGACATCCAGAACCTGAGCTGCTGGAAAGGAGAGAGGAAGTAGGGCCTATGAGGGGAAAAAAACAGCTTTTATATTCAATGAAAATATGTAGCTTCCTTAGAAATAATTGTCAAATAATAACAAAACACTCCTCCAAATATAATAGGATATGTCACAAATAAGTAAACATTTGATTCTTTTTTAAAATTTTTTATTAGATTTTTTTTTCATTTACATTTCAAATGCTATCCCGAAAGTCCCTCCTCCCACCCTGAAACATTTGATTCTTTATTAATTAATATCTCTATTTCCTTTATGACCCTGGCGGCCAGGTATGTTGATCCATGTTACTGTGCTGCACATTGTTTTACCTTTGACATTCAACCCACTCCACACTCTTTTTTACCCAATTTTTATTAAACATTTTCTTCATTTACATTTCAAATGTTATCCCCATATATATATATATATATATATATATATATATATATATATATATATGTCCAATTCATAACCTAACCTTTGTCTTAGAGAGATATAATGATGGAGATAAAATGTATTTCTGGGATGGACCATACAGAGACTACCTCACCAGGGAATCCATCCCATAATCAGTCACTAAACTCAGACACTATTGCATAGGACAGCAAGTGTTTACTGAAGGGACCCTGATATAGCTGTCTCCCACAGAAGTGGATACTCACAGTCATCTATATGATGAAACACAGGGCCCACAATGGAGAAACCAGAGATAGAACCCCAGGAGCTGAAGGGGTCTGCAACCCTAGAAGAGGAACAACAATATGAACTAACCAGAACCCCCAGAACTCGTGTCTCTAGCTCCATATGTAGCAGAAGATGACCTAGTCAGCCATCATTGGGAGGAGAGGCCGCTTGGTATTGCAATCATTATATGCCCCAATACAGGTGAACGCCAGGGTCACGAAGTGGGAGTGGGTGGGCAGGGGAGCAGGGCGGGGGGAGGGGGAGGGAACTTTCAGGATAGCATTTGAAATGTAGATTAAGAAAATATCTAATAAAAAATTGGAAAAAATATAGTTACAGAAAAAACAAAAAAATAACAAAAAAGTAGCTAAAACGGGGTTGAAGTGAGTAATTTTGTACATCTGTTATTTTTTGTAGGGACAAATATCTGTCGGATAGATGTGTGATAAAAATGCATTGGGTTAGAGGCTCTGTGACTTTGGAATTTTGATATGTTACTAGCTACCTTCCATAAAAGTTTATTAAATCTTATTAGTCTTAAAAAATGTATTTCCGTTAAATGGAAATAAAATTGACTGAAAGATAATCTTCTTCCTGTGTTTCCCTGAATTTTGTTGTGGAAAACTATAAGAAAATTAAAGTATGTTAATATCAAAAATATAAAAGAAACCAATATATGGGTGATATATAAGTGCCTGCTGCTACTGACTATTCTCATTCTCAGTCCTCTCAACCAATAGAATAAAGAAAAATATGTATATACTAACATTTTTTCTGGACATACCCATGTGATTCTAAGCATGAGCTCATGAGGAATGCTCTGATATTACCACCAAAGGAGTCACACTTCTTTCTTGCATATGTATCCTCTAGCTTCAGCAGGGAGAAATGTCACTGTTAGCACTCACCATGATTTACATGAAATAGAATCAGTATGTGGAGATTTTAAAACTGTTAACACATAACCACTTAGGGAAACAAAATCTAACCAAAGTACATTGCTTATGTGTGGTTCCTTGGTCTTTAATTTATTACCTCTACACCTCTGAATATTTTATTAGGCCAAAATATTTTCTTCCCATCCTAAAAATGAGGTTGTTGAGCTCATGTTACACAGTATTCTCCCAGTTTGCATTTCATTAGAACTCTCAATATCTCAATGAAGTATCTTATTTACATCTATTAAGATATCTCTGTGCTATAGAGTTCTATTACTTTGAAAAAAATCATACTATCTCTGTTTGCTGTTACTTCAGTACCATGCATACTAGTTTCTTCATCCCTAAAAAGTAGTCCTGAGAGCTGGACATAGCATTGCATATATCCGAGCTCAACTCTTTGAAGGTGGAGGCAAAAAGGTCAGTAATTAAGGGTCATTACCAGCTCTATGTCATCTAGACTAGCTACAGTTACAGAAACATTGTCTCAAAGAGTGGGGTGGGAAACGTCCTGATTTTTCTGAAAAAAAAAGCATCCCTCTTTATAATATTCTTGAAATTATAGCACAACATCTCCTTTCTCTTTTCTCATTCCAAGAAATCAAGGAGAATTCCCTTTTTGGTCTTAGTATGTCATTTGATGTAATCCTTGCTCGGTCTTGTTTAGACTGTCACATTGATCAAATTTCATGGGTAAAATTTCATGGGTATAGATTCATTGATAGTTACTCTTGGTTGTCAACTTGACTCCATCTTAAATTAACTAAAACTCAAGCAGCTGATAACACCTACAGAGGGTCTCTCTCTCTCTCTCTCTCTCTCTCTCTCTCTCTCTGTGTGTGTGTGTGTGTGTGTGTGTGTGTGTGTGTGTGTGTGTGTGTGTGTGTTGACAGCAGTTAAATTACTGGAGATAAAAAGGACTCACATTAAATCTGGGCCACACTTAGAGGCTGCCCACATTAAAGGCCATGGAAGAAGAACCCTTTTGCTGGTTGCCTGCCTTCTTTCATTGTCACTGGCAAGTTGATCTATCCTGTTTCTGAACCATTCCTTGTCTGGTGTTAAAAACTACTTCTTGAGGACTACAATGTAGACTGAAAACAGGCAGCTCCTAAGACCTCCCTATGACTCCAGTAACAGATACGGACAGCTAAGACATCTGAATTCATTGGTTAAACAACTACCAGATTCATGGCATGTCTATCAGGACATAGTCATGTATATAATATCTCATTCTACCAATTCTGGCCCTTTAGTGAGCCCTGACAAATACAGAGGGATGCCTTGAAGAAAACGAAGAGACACGGGCAGCCTGTTTCTTTTGATTAGAGGATGGAGTCCATGTTTATTTAAAGTTATTATTGAAATGTGTGTTGATTCCAGTTGTGTTGTTTAATTTTGTTCCTGATCACTATGTTCTCATTGGTATTTTGTGTTTAAGTAATTATAGTTTCATTTTTTTTGTCTTTTGATGACCTGTTGGCTGTGTTCATTCTCTTCTTCAACCTGAAATATTGCTTCCAGTATGATTGTTGTTGGTTGGTTGGTTGGTTGGTTGGTTGGTTGGTTGGTTGGTTGGTTTAGGTTTGGTCTGTTGAACATATGCTTTTTAGTCTGTTTGTATGATGAAAAGTTATTCTTCCTCTGTCATCTATGCTAGATAGTCTTATTGGGTAGATTAGTCTAGGTTGACCATCCTTGTCTTTTCGGGCTTGAAATGTACTGCTCCAGTTTCTTCTAGCTTACAAATTGTCCACTGAGACATCAGCTGTTGTTTTTTTAAAATATACCTTTCATGTTTTCTCTTTTGTTTTTTCAATATTCCTTCTTTGTTCTGTATATTTAGTGTTTTAATTATGACATGTCATGGGGAGTTTCTTTTCTGTTCTTGTCGAGTTGGGGTTTAGTGAGCTTCTTTTATTTGTTATGAGTATGTCTTTTCTTAGTTTGGGGAAGCTTTGTTTTGTTTTGTTTTTATTGTTTTTTATTGAATATATGGTCTAGGCCATTATCCTGGAATTCTTCTCCACTTATTATAATTTTAAGACATGGTCCTTTGAGAGACTGTAGTGACAATTTTGGAATTTAAATTTCTTTTAAAAAACACATAAATATTATAAGATGATGTTTCTTGTTTTAATCCCAGTTGTGAGATATGGATGGAGCTGCTTCAGATTTTCCACAGCAGTTGCCTTGTCGCATGCTCTAGCAAAGGCATGATTTTGCCATCTGCAGATAGCTTCAGTGAGTGTATGATGTTTGGAATTCTGGAGGTTTTTTAGAGGGTACATAAGTGATAGGGTCCCAAGAGGTAGTGGTGGGTTGTTGGTTGGTTGTGGGTTCTTGGTAGGTTGCTATTTGGTTGGTGTCATTGCTATTTGTCACAGTTTGTTATGTCATGAAGAAAGAAGAAACAAAATGAAAAACAAATAGATATCCTGACTGAGAAGACTGAACTTGACTCGACACCCCCAATCAGCAGGAAGTATTCTAACATTGACATTACCCTCTTTCTGACCCCTAGACCTCTAACTTTATTTACTGAGCTCTTTTCTTTCCCCTCTATCATTTTTCTCTCCTATCTAGTGTTAGAAGGTTGAAAGGGTGGGAGAAATGGTGTAGAGAAGGAAAGAAGAAACCATACGGTAGTCAATGTCCAGCTACGAGTATGTTTCTACATATTCCCACATTTCCTACATGTTCCTTTCGTGTGTTTAAAAACTTGTCTGTATTTTTTTATTTATTTTATCTAGATCCTTTAATTTGTCTTGCAGTTTTGATGGTCTATCTTTAACTGGATTTATTCTATTTTTTATTTATTTTATCTAGATCCTTTAATTTGTCTTGCAGTCTTGATGGTCTATCTTTAACTGGATTTATTCTACTTGTCAGACTTTTCCATATATATTCCAGTTAGATTATTGGGTCTTTCAGTTCCATCTTTATTTCTGGTCACATCTTCTTCAACGTTTCCTTCTATTTAGTGTTTATTGAATTCTATTTTCAAATCCTAATCTTTCTTTATCATTTTTATTAGCCTTATGTTTATGTTTTCTTGGATACCACTTGGAAATTTACTTTCTTTAACTCTACAGAGCTATTTCATTATGTTATCTTTAAACTCTCAGAATACTTTGCTTTGGTTCCTTTAAATTCTGTGTCCTCTAGTTCATGTAGATAATTGAAAAACATTTCTACAGGAATGATGGACTTAGGAGGACAGATACTGTCTTGATTTTCTACATGGTTTATATTTTTGAAATGAGATCTGGGTATGTAGGCATATTTTTATTAATTCTATATCTGGTGTGGTCCGGGAAGATTGAGAGAGAACAAAAGATGTGTAATTTGCTTTGTGCCTAGAGGTTGGAAATGGCTTAAGTGAACGGAAATCCAAGTGCACAGAGGTCTGAACTACTGTGCAGGATGTGATGTCTGGTTCAAGCTTGGAATTTGGAGGTAGATCCAGGGGGTAGGTTTGGTGCATAGTGAGAGGATCAGGTCGACTCACCCAGCTAGACTCCAGCAATGAATGTACAAATGGTGGGACAGATAGTTTCTTGATTGGTGTGGGAGGGCCCTGAGGGTTTGGGACAGGCAGAGAGTTTCCAGGTAGAAGCCTAGAGGTTGTGAACAGTGCAGACAATGGTGGGCAGACTAGGTCAGGATCAGTCACACTCACCAACCTATATCCTGGTAAAGAATCACATTCCCATTTGCTAAACTAGTGGATTTTGCATACATAACATTTTAACATTTCTTCACCCATGTATTAAAAACATAAACTATTTTTCCTTCAATATTTAGATTTCTTCTTTTAAAGTACTGTAGGAAATTTTGAATATGAAAACTATACTTGTTTGTATCCAAACCAAAATTAAAGTTTACAAATTTTATTTTTGTCAATTGTTTCTATAGGCAAACAAGGTCAAACGTATTATTTTCATAAATATAATTTAGTAAGTTTCATAAACACTAAAATTCTTTTACTTAACATAATGAATGGGTGATGATGGCATGCATAATGCAGTTTTCACAAATGAAGAAAAATATAAGTTTATATTTCTGTATTCAAGAGAAATATGAACTAACTCAATAAAGATAAGCAATATTAACCTTAAGGAGTTAATCATGGGAGTGAATGAGGAAAGATAGTATAATTATCAGTATATGAAGGTAGTCATTAAGGTGAACCAAGCCACATAATATAGTTTGCAGTTTAATGTAAACAAAAGCCAAAGTTCCCATAGCAACACAAACTTTTTTCAAATGTATACGTACTAAGCTTTGGGTTATTACTTAATGTTCTAAATTTATAGCTTCTGATGCATACACATAATTAGGTCATATCAACCTGATTCTGAAAACAATAAAATGTATACATTAAAGTCAGATGCATTTTGATTTGCAAGATTCCTACTTCATTTTCTAGATAGTTGACATGCCCTCAAACTGTGCTGGTTTTTCAAGACATTGTCATGAAACCGTATTTTTGAATAAGACTGTTTGTAATCATTCTTGCTGCTCTTGCTGTAAAGGTAAACTTCTATGCTTTAGGATACCTATATGGTCTGTCAGGTTCAGTTTTAAGAATGTTGATCATTAAACCTACTGGTGTTGACATATGAAGTTACATAAAGATTAGAGAAGTCAGGGTAGTCAAATGTTATTGAATGTCCCTTAGTATGTCAGTCAACCTAGGGTTGATCCCAAGCACCTTAATAGATAAGACAGCAGTAAACTTGGAAAATAAAACATCTAGCTCTAAATCATTTATTCATATAAGCAGTAAAATAGAACATATAATAAAACTATATTGGTACAAGACATATAAAACTACATTGATATTCATTCTGTAACAAATTTTTTTCTATAATTCTAGCTCAAATAATATGCCCCATTTAAACTGAATCTATATCATTGTTTTTATGTATACAAGTGCTTGTCTGTTTGTCTGTCTGTATGTCTGTCTGTCTCTCTCTTTCTCTCTCTATAGATAGATAGATAGATAGATAGATAGATAGATAGATAGATATGTATGTATGTATGTATATATACACATAAACATATCCACATACATACGTACACACACACACACACACACACACACACACACACACACACACACGTATATACCATCTCTTTGCTTGGTGATACAGGCCAGAAATGGCAATGGATACCCAAGGATTGGAGTTAGAGATAATTGTGAGGTACCATATGGGAAGCAGGAAACAACTAAGGTCCTTTGTAAAAGCAGCAAATGCTGTTAAACACTGAGCCCTCTTTCCAGCTCCTTAAACTGAATCTTTACCTTGAATTTCTTCTTTGGAGAGTAAATGGAACCAATTAAACATTTATGTTTACAAAATGCTTTCTAATGGCTTCTATTGTAATATTTGTGAGGATTTCTATGAATGTGCTAAGTGGATGATAAAGACAATTACTTGTACTTTGCATAAGGAGTAAGAGGTGAACATATAAGAGCATAACAGTGACAATTAGCAATGTCATCGGATATCAGCCTAGCATTGTTCATAGCAGGTGGCAAGAAAATATGTATTTTAGTTCATATTCATGCATGTTACTTATCTATATAAAAACTCAAGCCTTTTGATAAAGAATTAAAAACTAGATGCTTACCATATTCAGGAATATCTTATCGGTTGACTATTTCAAAGAGAAAATGTTTTGTTTTACAGATTTAAAGTATTGGCAGAAGACTTTGTTCACTGTAAAATGCAGTCTAAATATGTTTTAGTTGTACTCACTTATCTGTTTATAATTTCAATACTCTCAAATTTTTATTTGTCTCCTTTGTACTATATTATAATGTAGTTGAATTCTCAATCATTAAGTGAAGGTTAGTTCTGAAATCTCAAAATTAAACTATGTTGGAATTTAAAATATGCATGAATTATAACTGAGCATTTAATGTATGGAAGATAGTATTTTCTTATCATTTGAAAGGGTAGAATAAGAACATATAACTCATAGTGGTCTTTGCAGAACAGACAGATATACAATAGTTTGTAAGTTAAAATGCATTTAATAGATATACAAAATCAAAAGATATGAAAACAAAGAGGAGAGTTAAAAATCTATTTCATTTAAATTTGAACAAATAATATTTATAATAGCATAATTTATATTTTGGCATTTTCTAGAACCTACAGAAATGTCTTTGTGGTATGAATATAAATAGTTTTGTTCATGTTGCTATGAAAATACACATTTAGATATGTAAATTTCAAAGGAAGGATGTCCGTTTAAAGGGAAAAACCATCCCTTTTAAAGACAATAATATATATTCAAGTTTTCCTTCATGAAGGTAATATTTCTTGTCTGAGTCAACATACTTTACCATTTTTAAACTTTTCTCATCATATTTTTGACAGCAGGTTTTCTAATTTTGACAGCTTTTTAGAAATAATTTTAACAGCCGAGTGATTTCTCTTCTAAGCAAAGTCAGATTATGTGAAATGTCAATGCAAAAACTATAGACTTTGACACATAACCATTTTACTTGAATTTACTTATTAATTTTGCTTGCTATTACTAATAAAATGTAAGTGCTTAGCTAATTGTATTTCTTTCTGAAATATTTTAATAGTATTGGAAGGGGTATTCTTTTCTACAAAGCTTCTCTTTGCATCATGAATACTCCTCCTTCCTAATCAAAGAGGAGGGGAGAGTATCACATGGCTAGGAAGACAACAGGCGATTGTTAGATGGAGTACTGTGGAGACTGTAAATTGAGTGTGCAAGTCTTCCTTGTCCTTAACTAGGAAGAAGCTAGACATTAATCCTCTGGAGGAAATGTACTCCCTTTTCTTGACTCAAAATCCCTGGAGCCATTTTAATTAAAAATCAACAGGCAACCTTGGAGGTAGGAGGTTGGGAGGAGCCTGCAGAAAGTACCGGAGACCTGGGAGGTGAGAGACTCTCAGAACTCAAAGGAAAGGACCTTAGATGAAATGCCAATAGGGAGAGGGAACTTGTAGAGCCCACCTCCAGCAGAAAGACAGGGCATCAAGTGAAGGATGAGGTTGCCATCCCACAGTAGAAACTCTGACCCATAATTATCCCTGTCTGAAAGAACTTCAGGGAAAAAATGGAGAAGAGCCTGAGGAAAAGAAGGTCCAGCAATGGGCCCAAAGTTGGATCCAGTTCAAAGAGAGGCCTGACACTATTACTGAGGCTATGGAGAGCTCACAAAAAGGGATCTATCATGACTGACCTCCGAAAGACCCAACAAGCAGCTGCACCCAACCAATGAACAGAAGCTGCTGACCCCTGTGGTTGAATTAGGGAAAAGCTGGAAGAAGCTGAGGAGGAGGACCTTATAGGAGGATCATCAGGCTCAAATAACCTGGACCCCTGAGATCTCTCAGACACTGGACTGCCAAACAGGCAGCATACACCAGTTGATAGGAGTCCCCCAACACATATACAACAAAGGACTGCTGAGTCTGGGTTCAGTCAGAAAAGATGCACCTAACCCTCAAGAGACTAGAGGTCCCAGGAGAGTTTGGAGGTCTAATCAGGTGGGGGATGTAGGATGGGGACATGCTCATAGAGACAAAGGGGCACACAGGAGGTATTTGATGTGGAACAGTCAAAGGGTAGACTGGAAAGGGAATAAAATCTAGAGTGTAAAAAAGAGAGAGAGCGATTAAATAAAAAGAAGTAATAAAGAAAAACAAAAACAAAAAAAAAACAACAAACTATTAATTTTTTGTTAAATTGACCCATCAAACATCCTCAATACTTCATTTCAGTGTTTCATGATGTGAAGTATTATCTCTAAATATAAAGAGATTATCAATTCAACGGCCATCTTAAAAGATTGTCTCTTAAAGTACCCAAGGAGCTGAAAGGGTCTGCAACTCTATAAGAGTAACAACAATATGAATTAACCAGAACCCCCAACCCCGAGCTCATGTCTCTAGCTGCATATGTAGCAGAAGATGGCCTAGTCAGCCATCATTGGGAAGAGAGACCCCTTGGTATTGCAAACTTTATAGGTCCTAGTACAGGAGAACTCCAGGGCCAAGAAGTGGGAGTGGGTGGTTAGGGAAGCAGGGCAGGGGGAGGGTATAGGAAACTTTTGGCATAACTTTTTAAATGTAAATTAAGAAAATATCTAAGGAAGTGAAAGATCTGTATGATAAGAACTTCAAGTCTCTGAAGAAAGAAATTGAAGATCTCAGAAGATGGAAAGATCTCCCATGCTCATGGATTGGCAGGATTAATATAGTCAAAATGGCTATCCTGCTGAAAGCTATCTACAGATTCAATGCAATCCCCATCAAAATTCCAACTCAATTTTTCACTGAGATAGAAAGGGCAATTTGCAAATTCATCTGGAATAACAAAAAAACCTAGGATAGCAAAAACTATCCTCAACAATAAAAGAACCTCTGGTGGAATCACCATGCCTGACCTCAAGCTGTACTACAGAGCAATTGTGATAAAAACTGCATGGTACTGGTACAGCAACAGACAGGTAGAACAATGGAATAGAATTAAAGACCCAGAAATGAACCCACACACCTTTGTTCACCTTATCTTTGAAAGGGGGGCTAAAACCATCCAGTGGAAAAAAGATAGCATTTTCAACAAATGGTGCTGGCACAACTGGCGGTCAACATGTAGAAGAATGTGAATTGATCTATTCTTATCTTCTTGTACAAAGCTCAAGTCTAAGTGGATCAAAGAACTCCACATAAAACCAGAGACACTAAAATTTATAGAGGAGAAAGTAGGGAAAACCCTTGAAGATAAGGGCACAGAGGTAAAATTACTAAACAGAAGAGCAATGGCCTATGCTGTAAGATCACAAATTGACAAACGGGTCCTTATAAAATTGCAAAGCTTCTGTAGGGAAAAAGATACTGTCAAGAAGACAAAAAGGCCACCAACGGATTGGGAAAGAATTTTTACCAAACCTAAATCTGATAGGGGGCTAATATCCAATATTTACAAAGAGCTCAAGAAGCTGAACGCCAGAAATTCAAATAACCCCATTAAAAATGGGGTACAGAGCTAAACCAAGAATTCTCAACTAAGGAATACCAAAGGGCTGAGAAGCCCTTGAAAAAATATTCAACATCCTTAATCATCAGAAAAATACAAATCAAAACAACCCTGAGATTCCACCTCACACCAGTCAGAATGGCTAGGATCAAAAATTCAGGTGACAGCAGATGCTGGGAAGGATGTGGAGAAAGAGGAACATTCCATCATTGCTGGTGGGATTGCAAGCTGGTACAACCACTCTGAAAATCAGTCTGGCAGTTCCTCAGAAAACTGGACATAGTACTACCAACTGATCCAGCAATACCTCTCCTGGGCATATACCCAGAAAATGTAACCAACTGGTAACAAGGACACATGCTCCACTATGCTCATAGCAGCCCTATTTATAATAGCCAGAAGCTGGAAAGAACACAGATGTCCCTGAACAGAGGAATGGATACAGAAAATGTGGTACATTTACACAATGGAGTACTACTCAGCTATTAAAAACAATGAATTTATGAAATTCTTAGGCAAATGGATATATCTGGAGGATATCATCCTGAGTGAGGTAACCCAATCACAAAAGAAGTCACCTTATATGCACTCACTGATAAATGAATATTAGCCCAGAAACCTAAGATTTGACTTCCAAACACAAGAAAATCTAGAAAGAAGACCAACGCATGGATACTTCATTCCTCCTTATAATATGGAATAAAATATCCATGGAAGGAGATGCAGAGACAAAGTTTGGAGCTAAGATGAAAGGATGGACTATCCAGAGACTGCCCCACCCGGGGGTCCATCACATAATCAGCCACCAAATTCAGACACTACTGCATACGCCAGCAAGATTTTGCTGAAAGGACTATGATATAGCTGTCTCCTTTGAGGCTTTGTCAGTGCCTGGCAAATACAGAAGTGAATGCTCACAGTCATCTATAGGGTGGAACACAGGGTCCCCAATGTAGGAGCTAGAGAGAATACCCAAGAGCAGTAGGGGTCTGCAACCCTACAGATGGAACAACAATATGAACTAATCAGAACCCCCAGAGCTCATGTCTCTAGCTGCATATGTAGCAGAAGATGGCCTAGTTGGTCATTATTGGGATGAGAGGCTCCTTGGTCTAGCAAACTTTATATGCCCCAGTACAGGGGAATGCCAGGGCCAAGAATTGGGAGTGGGTGGGTAGGGGAGCAGGGCGGTGGGAGGGTATAGGGGACTTAAGGGATTGCACCCGAAATGTAAGTGAAGAAAATATCTAATAAAAAATAAATGACAGGATTACACAGCCAATTCTTGAGCTGTGACTCTATATTGTTGCTTCATATTGAGTCTAAGGTTTAATAACTACAAAACACATGTTCCACCCTTGATCTGTATTTCTATTACCAAGAAGTTCATTGTAGTCAATGATCCACCAGGAAGAATGAAATAGCATTTGATTACTACTCTAAGTACAATAAAAATCTTATATAACGTATGTAAAAAGACATTCTAACATAACTACTTCTTTTAAATGGGTCTGGTGAACTGTCTCCCTAAGTAGACATCTGCCACTAAACCTGATGACCTTATGTTGATCACTTATGTCCCATATTGCAAAACAGAAGTTCTGCACATTCTTTGACCTCAACATGAGCATTGTGGCATTCACTCACTGACAAACTTAGGCAATAAAATTAGTAAAATAAATTAATGTGATAATTTGTATAAATGGCAGTAAGGACAGAAGTCACACAATCATCTCAGTAGGTTCAAAAAAGACATTTTATAGAATATAACATGCTTTTTTTGATAAGAATACTACAAAGCATAAAGCTGGAGGGAGCATGCTTCAATCGAATAAAGGCTGTATGTGACAAACTCACAGTGAAAAATATCCTAAATGGAGAATACTATTAAAATCAGGAATAGGGCAAGAATGCCACTATTCACACTCCTTTTCAAAATAATTTTTGAAGAACTAGCTAGAGAAACAAGGCAAGATGAGGAAATCATGAGTATAAAAATGGGAGAAGAAATAAAATTATCCTCAGTCATAGACAGCATTATATTATGGATAAGATATCCCTAAAATGGACCAGAAAATTTTCTAGAAACAACAAATAATTTTAGCAAAGTGGCAGGATACAAAAATCAACTTCCAAATATCAGTAGTCCTTCTGTGTACTATCAGCAAATACATGAATCAAGGGAGTATGAACACACTCTCATTTACAATAGCTTCAAAGATTATAAGAAACCCAGAATAAGCCTAACCAAGGCCATAACAGACATCTGCCATGATTTGGTCTTTTGATAGTATCCTGTATTTCCTGACTATTCATTTACTATGGGTTTTGTTTGTTCATATTTTTTGCTTACTTCATCTCTGTCCTCTATCTTCAAATCCTGATAGTCTAGCTTTTCCCTTTTTTAAATTTTTTATTAGATATTTTCTTCATTTACATTTCAAATGCTATCCCAAAAGTCCCCTATACTCCCCCCACGCCCTGCTCCTCTACCCACTCACTCCCAATTCTTGGCCTTGGCTTTCCCCTGTACTGTAATGTTTGCAACTTCAAGGGACCTCTCTTCCCAACGATGGCCGACTGGGCCACCTTCTGTGGCATATGCAGCTAGAGACATGATATCTGGGGGTATTGTTTAGTTCATATTGCTGTTCCACCTATAGGGTTGTAGACCCCTTCAGCTCCTTGGATACTTTCTCTAGCTCCTCCATTAGGAGCCCTGTGTTCCATCCAATAGATGACTGTGAGCATCCACTTCTGTGTTTGCCAGGCAATGGCATAGCCTCACATGAGAGAGCTTTATTAGGGTCCTTTCCTAATTCATCCTATTTATAAGGCTTTTTCATGAGTGTGATCATTGGGGTACTGAGTTCTAAATTCCATCTTCATTTCAGCTTGTGTTCTTATCAACATTTCTCTTTATTGAACTTGGTTTTAAAATCCTGAGTTATCTTCATAATTCCATTCAGCTCTATGTATTTGTGTTTTCTTGGATACCACTCAGGTTCAACAATTGCAGTGTTTTCTGCCTGGATTCCAATGAAGAACAATCAAATTTTATCAAATAATTCATGTAATTTAAAGAAAATACTTCATTGAACAGCTATTCATCAGTTGCTGTCTTATTGCCCATAACATAGCTGACACGTTTGCTGGAACAGCCTGTTTATAGCTATACCTCTCGCACAGTATTCTCAATTATTGTAATATATACTTTATTCTATCAGAAAAATTTAAAAACGAAATCAACAAACTCAGATAGATCCCATTCATGAATGAGACATGACTTTCAATACTAAAAGAAGAAAGTGGTCACCCTGTGATTCCCCCTAAAGATTCTCTATTCTTCATATATAGGGCTCTGATTATGTATCTTATTTCCCATCCCAGGAAGCATTGCTATTGTCCACGGTAGCAAAAGTCATGTTATCCCATACTACATAGGGAAGGGTAGCCATATTAAGTTTGCTTTCACAGATAGTCCACCTGCAGATAGACAAAATTTGAGTGCATGTCTTATCATCAGTCTTAGAGACCATAGTCTCCAACTTTCTGGTTCAGTTAGTTCTTCATAGAGTGGTAATTGTCAAGCATTTCTTTCATGGAAAATACAAACAAATGTCTACTTACCTCAGTCAGTAGTGTACAAATGAAAAAAAGAGTTCCATCAAAGTTATAATCTGGTGAGTCAGTGTGTTTATGAGGCTCGCTTGCAGAATTGTGGGTGAGGAGTACCTTACAGAAGCACCTCTGAGTCCAGTATACGTGCATCACTGAAAGCCTACCTTTACACAAGTAATCAATGCACCAACTATGAAGTTCCCTGTCCAAACTCCTCTGTCTAGCACTTGTTTGTTATATTTGGGGTGAGGCCCTGTGAATCTTCTACTGAATTTCCTACACTTTATAAATTTCAGCAAATTGCTGAGCTTTAGTTGACATCAAATTGAAATGAGGATGTGTTAGGGAGATATTGAAAGAGGTGGAGAAAAAAGGGTATATGTCATAATATTTTATTATACATAAATATGAAATTCTCAAATAATGAAAAATTATAATTCTTTTAAATAAAACAGAAAAACTATTATAAACAAGAAATACTTGGTATATGAACTCCTTGAATTGAGAAAGAATTTTAAACAAGAAAATAAAAGAGCACCTGATGTGCTAACTTATGAGGGTGTGGGAAAAGGCAAAAGGGTCTCTCTCAGATCTAAAAAGTTTAAAGTATCATAGAAAGGCAGACATGTGAAATAATAAAATGGTCAAGAAAGATAAGTGGTAGAAGCAGATAGAGCATATATTCACAAAGGCAAATATGACAAAAATGTGTGTGAAGGCAGAGTTCCCAAGGAACAAAGTCATAGAAAGCCAAATGCTGTGTTGTTCAACTTGTAGGAAGCTTTAAGTCCAAAGCAACAGTTCTCAGAATGCATAAAGTGTAAAAGAGTTAAGTGGATTAAAATGGAAGGGTTTTTTCGATTAATGAACAATTATTCTCCAAGATTATGGTATGTACATTTTCTTATTACAAGGAAATACAATTGGAGCTGATGAGGCCAACAGAAATGCAAGGGCCACAGGACTGGCCACAAGGTTGTCAGAATATTAGAGACAGGTACTTTAGAACAAGCCAGGGTCCTCCTTAGACCTGAACAAATCCCAGTGACATAAACCAGCTAGGCAATACCTTTGTTAATGCAGAGATGTTCAGCAGCAGCAGAACTTCAGGATGAAAAAGCTAGGTGACTGTTAAGGAATGACTGTCGATTGTGGAAAGCTGTATCTCACTTTACTCCTCATAGGTGCTACTTCACCAAACAGTGCTTTTGTGAAACAATTGATACTGATACTATTGTAGATCCAATTTATGCTGTATTGGACATCACTAATAAGTCACTTATTATCTCTTTAGCCATCTAAGACCAGTTTTCACTTGATCATAGGAGACAGTGATGGTCCTTTAGTTATCTTGCCCATCTTCTACAAAAAGAAAAGTATATATATATATATATATATATATATATATATATATATGCACATGTGTATATATACACATCTATATGTATAGACACATGCATACATATATACACAAAATACTTATATATACACACTATATATGTATATATGCACACTATATATATGTATACACACACACACACACACACACATATATATATATATATATATATATATATATATATATATATATATATATATCAGATAGGCTATAAATGTTTTTCTTGGGTGGATAGATATTTGTTTATATCATTATAATAAGAGTCATTCAACATCTTCCCACTGTTGCTGGAACTCTAAAGAGATTTGTTTTAGATCTTCTTTTTGTAACTTTATCAATTCTTCTTTGTTTCTTAAATTGAGTTCTATAATACAAACTCATAGGTAATAAAGAAAAATATTTTAATTATTTATCAATCAATGCATTTACTGTGGTAAATTGGTACTGGAACCACTAGAAACAATATCATGATTATCTAATTTACAGAGAAAGAACGTAAGGACTTACTCTACATTTACCATGTTATTGTTTAATGTTATTCCCCAAAACATTGGACCCCTGCTACTCTGTATACTGGCTGATCAAGCATTTGAAGCACTGTAGGAAGCTATCAGTCAAGCACGCAGAGATACTCCGGAGTTTGAAGTGCAGACTTCTTCAGCAACAGTAAATTCTACCCACTGAAACTGCAAGAAACTCAAAGGAACAAGAAACCACAAGGTGGAATATGATAGCATCTATGGTATTAACTTGGATTTCGTCTTTACAGTTCCACTTAATGCCTCTTCAGAGGCTCTGGGAAAGCAGTTTGCCCTTACTATAAATCAACATCACCTGGCACCATCACCTTTACGTAGGCTCTTCAGTGTATGCTTCTGCGATCTCAGCACCCTCATGCTGCATGACTGAACAGGGAAGTTCTGTCTCCAGCTTGAGGTATAACCAGGACCTCTAAGGCCATGGATATGACAACTGAACCTGGTAAAACACCATAAGTGCTATCATTTGGGTGCAGGGAACCCCATCTCAGGCACATTCTTCTAAAGGGGGTTCTGTGAAATACACTTTCAGTTTTATATCCTGGATGATACTGGTAGAGCCTCATTCTCCAGGAGTCTTTCTTATTATCTCAGTACAGTGACCATACTTTATTTTTAATGCCACTTGGCACTAATCTCTTTAATAATTACAGCCACTGTGTCTGCACCTGTGTTGTCTGCCCCACTTCTTGTGGAACTACATCTAATTTTTAAATTGTTTTGCACTGCTGTTTGTTCTCAGTTCTCACTATCATTCTAGCTAAAAGCCCTGAGCCATCACAAAGATAAGCCTGGATGCTGTGCTACCAAACTAATTAGTCCATTTTTTTAATTCACCCTCAATACAATCTTTACAACATAGGCATAAAATGGTTGCATTATTTGCCAGAAAATGACATGAGCGTCCTCTAGCCTAATTTCCAATTGAGTCTGTATTCTCATCTGACTTTCCAGAGCATAGTGTGACATCAGCCCATCTATGGCATTCTGGTCATTTGAACAATCAGAAGGGGCAGTCAAAGTCTTATAATGACTACATGTTTTGGGGAATAACATTAAACAATAACATGGTAAATGTACTTTACTCAATAGGTAAAGTGCTTGTAGTGGAAGTGGAGGCAACTGAGTTCTGATCACTTTAACCAATGTAAAGCCAGGCATTACAGGATGAGAGGTGGAGATAGAAATCCTGAAAGCTCATGGGATAGTTAGGCTGGTATATGCAGCAGTAAACAAAGAAACCTTGTCTTAAATAAGATAGAAGGTGAAGACCAACAATCAGTGCTGTCTTCTGGCTTCTACAGACACATTATAGCATGAATATGTATGTACACATGCACATGAACACACAAACATGAATACACAGAGGCAGGGAGGGAGGGAAGAAGAGAGGGTATGGCTGTTAATTATCTCTTTAGAGCAGTCTATGAATTACCTAATTTACAACTCCAAACTCCTAATACTCCAAACATTCCTAATACAAATCATTTTCAAGTCCTCAAATGTTGGTCAGTAGATGACCTTGTACCAGGCAGCAAAAATTTGATTCTGTGGGGAAAATAAATATAAATTTATAAAGGTCATAAATATGCATAGAAGTTGTGGAATTAGACATGCAAGGAATTACAAAGAATTGGGGAATAAATATAATAGAAATACCTTGCATGCATGCACTAAAACTCTCAAAGAATTATTAAATATATTTTGTTATTTTTTAAATCCTACAGATGGTATAGTCAAGCTAAGCACATGAGTGCCCACTCCTGATAACAACATTATGAATTAATTATTTTTCTTGTCAGTTTAACAAAATTTTTAACAGAAGCAGTCTATGAGATGAAACATTTGAAAGACATGGTTTCAGATCTATTAGGTCATCTACTGAGGAAGGAGTGGTGTCAAGAGAAGTTCTTGGTGACAGAAACTTGAAGTTATAGTTACTCCTACCACACAATTAAATCAAGAGTACAAAACAAAACTGGGTGTAGAGCTAGTCTCTAAATCTCTATCCCAGGCAGGACACAGATGAAAGGGAACATTTTACCTATCTCAAGTTTAGTGACTAGTAAGTTTGGAGGATTGCTTACAGTATTTAGATGACTCCCAGACATCTCCACCACTAATAATACCACCTCAGCATGTGTGATAATTCATGAAAGCTGCATTCATGGAGCTCCCTGAACCATTTATGAGCAGTTCAGTGATCAGATTTGAACCTGAGGGAAGGGTTTTGAAAGTCTTATGACTTCAAGCAGCATATTGTGCCTTGTAAATTTTATTTACTTCCTGAGTCTTAAGAGCTCCTTTTTCCCATAAGCAGTTCTACAACACCACTTCCCTTCCTCTAGCTCTTAGGTTCTTTCTGATCATAAAATAGTTTGCTATAGCCATAACATTCATACCACTATTGTATTGGGCCTGGCATGTTGGTTGGTACAATAGAAGGCAGAATCTATAGCCAAGAAGGAGTGTAAATGAAAATTATCTTCCAAGAGCCTGTATAGTAACTTCTGGCCCTTTGAAAGCAAACCTGCACAAAGAAAACTTCCATCTCAATCCCATGATGATTTGTCAGTGTCCACCAATCAAAGCATGAGTGTCTTCATAAATAGAGACTCACCAGGTAGTTCTGGCCTAAAGCTAATCAACAGCAACAGCAAGAATCTTTATAGCCAATATCTCACCCCTGAAAATGAGACACTTCACTCAACAATGTTATGATTCCTGGGAATGCATGTTCGTACTTACATGGTTTTCAGGTCACTGATACTAAGAATATCCTCTTCTGCACAATTATATTACTCTAGAGAAAGGGGTTGTGAATCTTGAACTTTTAGGAAATTTCTGGGGCTCTTAGGTGTTGTTTGCCTCCTGGATCTTACAGGATTCATCAAATCTTAAATCCTGAGTCTCTTTCCTCCCTCTGAGAGGAAAAAATCACATTTAAGATGAATAGCCTTGTTGTATATTTTGTAAGGAATTTGGGTTTTATATTAAATGGAATAAAAAATCAGTAAGGGTTTCAACAGGGAAAAAAGTGATATCTAGTTTAAAATGAACACTGATGTATTATTAATAAGAGGTAAAAGTTAAACTATTTGGGATATATCTCATTTGGTAGAGGATTTGCCGAGTGTACACTTGGCACATGGTGACACATATCTTTAATCCCAGGACAAGATGGGTTGGAGGCAAGAGAACCCTAATTCGAAACCATCCTTGCCTACCAAATAAGTTCAAAAGTAGTCTGGGACCCATGAGACTGTGCCTCAAAGAAATAAAAAGAGAAATAAAATTAAAAAAAAAAATGAAGAGCAGAGGTTACCAAAAAAGCCAGAAGAGATACTGGAAATAACGCTGGTGAAAAGCAAATGGATTTAGGATACATTCTAAACTACATACCAACCAAGGTTCTTGATCAATCAGGTGGTATACATGAAAGATCATTAGCATGGAACCATTAACAGTTCTAAGGGATTTTGGATCCTCCAGCTAGAATAATGAAGTTACATGTCCCTGAAAAATCTCCTGGTGAAGAATAAGTTGTGGAAAGAACATTCTAAATATGGCAAGCTTAAGATGTATATTCACTACCCAAGCAGAAATATGGTATGTGTAACTCAGAAAGGAAACATGAACTGCTGATTCATATATATATATATGTATTACTTTATAGAAATATATGCATAATTTTACAAATTGCTATACTTATATTTTCATATTTATATAATGTATGCTTGTCTATATATTATTATATGAATATATGTTTACATATTACATAAGCATAAAAATGGTAGTTAAAGCCTCAAGAGGAAAATGGCCAGTAAATTAATTGTTAGTGATAGGGTGAAAGAATTGATGTAATTACCAATACTAGGGAGAGTGAAATATTTAGAAGTCAATGAGTTTGGTGCGCTACATTTATCTTAGTATTTGGGAAGAAGAAACAGGAGATTTTGATTTTCCAGCATGCTGGGATACAGAGCAAACTTTTATGAAAAAGTGGAGAAAGACAGAGATGGGGCAGGGAGAAGGAGCTGCTGCTGCCAGAGATATTTGGAGAAAATAACAAAGCCTGAGAGTGTGTACCACCAAAAACAATAAACAAAAAACAAAAACAGTACTGCAATCTTTCCATCATGGATGTCAAGTAAAGACTGGTCAGCTGGAGCTACATAGTGAAGACCTGTAGCAAGCAAGCAAGCAAGCAAGCAAGCAAGCAAGCAAGCAAGCAAGCAAGCAAGGAAGGAAGGAAGGAAGGAAGGAAGGAAGGAAGGAAGGAAAAATGTTCATTCTATTTCATGGACATAAGTTGTTGACCTCTAGATAGAATATTAAATTTAATGTTACAATTAGGTAATATATCAGCTACTGTGAAACATTGATGTTCAAACACATATTGTGTAGCATTACATACACGAGAAGCTAAAACCAAATCTGAAAATCTAATCCAAGCAAGAGCAATAGTGAATACGCATGCATTTTAATCTCTATTGACTAGCAGCTTCAATATCATTTTTACCCTTACTAATGCCAAACTCTTTACTTAACTGTGATCCTAGAAGACAAGACATTACAACGACAGATAATAAGCTAGGAACTGAGAGGGGGTGAGGAATTGGTCATTAGGTGTAATGACATGGAGCTGAAGGGCAATATAGATCAGGCAAATTTCAGTTGAGATCAGGAGCTAAAAAAAAAAAAAATGTTTGGAATGAATTCAAGAAAGAAAATTACTAGAGAAACCGGAGGCAACATGGAGAAACTTTTTTTTGTTGTTTTTTTTTTTAATTTTGCTGTAGAGAGGCCCGGAGGGTGAACGGTGTTCACGGCCAGTGATTCTCTGTTAATAGAAAGTCTTTTTCAGTAAGAAGAACCAAGAGACAGGGGAAGTGGAGTTTAAAACAAGGTTCGCTAGAAATAGAAGAAATAGCAATATGTTTATGAGCCGTGAAAATTCTCGTAGAGAGGAAGATACACATAGTACGAGAGAAGGAAGAATTGCGGCGACCCTATCCTAAAGTTGCAGGAGAGGAATTGAATCTAGTATGCAAGTAGCAAATTGGCTCTTCTAAGGGCCCAGCAATAGATTCCAAGTAAAAGAGGACCAGTATTGGATCAGCATATCTTCAGGCCAATATGGGAGCTCATGGAAAGCCCCTTTCTGTGTGAGTTGCTCTTAGTGAAGTAGAAATTGTAGTCATTGACTGAGTCGAAGAGGAGAAAGTGCTGAGATTCGAATAGTGAAGTAGTAAAAATAGTCTTCCCAATCGTATGGGTGAAAGGGAAGGTACAGCATGGTTACCACTCAGCACAAGGAAGCTGAGAGGTCGGTTACCAAACTTCAGGAGAAGACAGCATGACTTTGTACTTCGTTCTCCAACTGCACTCAATGAAACGCAGAGAAATCCAGTGATTTAACAATTGTGCTGGTCGCAGGTGAGCACAGTGAAGCCGCAGAGGCCAGAGGGTGAACGGTGTTCACAGCCAGTGATTCTCTGTTGATAGAAAGTCTGTAGAAACTCACACCAACTTAAAACCAAGATGTGTTCTTAAGCAATCTTTATCTCGACTACTGATAAGTTTTACAGTGCGCCTTGGCAGCACAGGGAAAAACACAAAGGTTTATGGGAACCTTTCCATTGTTGGTTCTACAAAAGTTGCCTTTAATTTCTGCTAGCCTTTAAATGGTATCATTTAAAAAAATCAGAGTCTTCCATTATCTACAGATGAATTGTGATATGGGATTCTTCATAATAGTAGAAAGTTAAAAAGAACAAAAAAACCTTAACATCTAACAACCAGTAATACTAAATTACCCCTGAGTGCACACTATTTAGTTCCTCATTATCTTAATTGTTTTCCAGTAAAAGTGAAATGTGCAATATGCAAATTAAATAATATTATGTGTCAGGGTTTGAAAGAAATATTCATTTAACATCGGAAGAGATTTTTTCCCAGGAAATCTTGTTCATTTATTTTCTGAGAAATTTTGTTTGTCGTTATTTGTTCAAAACATAATACAATTGTGAGACCCAGTGCCTGCTGGCAAAGTTGGAATAGCTGTCAGCAGGAAATGGCAAACTAATAATAAGTGCTGGTAAAATATTTATATTATAGTTTACTGGGAAGCTGAATGTAGTTTTGTATTTCATTACTGCTTGAGGCAGTACACAGTAGCATATTTGTGCTCCAAAATAAGTGGATAGAATTCTAAATACTATGGTAACTTATCTTTCAGCTATCTGCTGGGGGAAACTGGAATTAATAATAATAAACCCTTTTAGTGCTTGAAATACAAGAAATTTTAAACAAGGTCCATAGGGCAGTAATTAGCACCATCTCACACTCGGTGTTATTGGACACTAGGCTGCTGGATCAACCACTTCTGTATGTGGCCTAGTAATTTAGCTCCAGTTCATAATTTTCAATAACAGAGCTATTCACCAGGGAGGGGTGGTCTTAAGCCACCGGAGGACTCAGAAGTCTGGGGATGTTCAAGTACAGCACTGTGTTTATGTACTCCCCAAAGTGTATCAAAGCTCAGATCCAGAGAAATAAAAGAAAAGTCAAACAAAACAAGCATTAGACTGCGTAAAATAAGGTATGGACAAGGCAGACAGGTGAGGCATTGTTTAGGTGGCTGAGGTAGATCAATATCTATTCTTGCAAGCCAGGAATCCTGCCCGCTTTCCTCAGGAGCCGCGCAGATCATCTTACGGCTTGCAGACAGACTGTCGCCTAACGCCAACTGACAGACAACCTAGTTCACCCTGTAAAAACCATACCCATCCTCTGTCTTTGTGATTCCCTGTGCGGGGAGAGAACATATAACTGCCCACATAAAATAATGCCAGATTGGCTTTACCATGCTCCAATTCCTCTTCATTAACTTAGTTTTAAAAGACTCACTCCTAATTTCTCTTTCATCTCTGATTTTAAACTGTTCAATAAAGTGTAAGTATATTATTACCTGTGAGCACGTGTGCGTGTGTGTGTGTGTGTGTGTGTGTGTGTGTGTGTGTGTGTGTGTCTATGTCTGGTTGAGTTTAATGGAGAGGTAACAAAATTTACTCAAAAGTAAATAAACATAATGCCTGACACATAATAATCATTAAGTAAATATCATCCAATATCAATATTTCTCTCATATTAGCTTTACCTAACAAAAGGACTTACATAAAATGAATTAGAATCAAGAAATAGATGTATATAATTATTTGTAACTCATGAAACAAAGATGTAATATTTCATCTATCCTGAGATAATTTCAGTGTGCTGGTGATAGCTGAACTTGGACTCAAAAATAAAGTCTAATGGCTGCATTTGGGCAGAGAAATGTGTATTTCCCTAATTCTAGTAAATTGCAAGTTCCTACCTAACATTAAATAATATACTGTGTTTATTGTACTGCACACTACTTTAATCCTAGTGGGAAAATCAAAATTATAAATATTTCCTAAAAATATCATACTTCAGTGAAAAGTAGCCAGTTAATAAATCTATTCTTTAGTTATATCAAATTTAGACTATGAAGATTTCTATGCATATTAATCACATGGCTATTTTATATTTACATATATTATTTTACTGTTATCATTTACTTTACAACTTTACAAAGCTGGGATGTTAACTTTTAATGACATAAAAGTGATGGAAATTGCTACAGCAGAGCCCTGTGTAAAGGAGAGATTACAGTAAAAGACGCTGAGTGCAGAAAAATGGTATTTGAAAACCCCACAGTTCTCTTAATTTTGTTTTAATAGATCAAATAATAATGCCATCTGAATGAGAAATTCTGATTTAATAAATCCAATTAATAAATGAGGTACTTTTCATATGTATTCTGTTGAGTTTGACATTTACCAAAGCTAAAAGTTTTCTTAACTGTATAACCTATAAAGGCCAAGTTTTTCTTATTTGCATGTCAGATTTGTCCTTTTGTAATTTTCCATCATGAGTTGACCAATAAAGTGGTAAAAATTTAATTAAAGATTCAAAATACTATTTTCTAAGAGTGGAGCATTTTAGTTATTATATAATTTTACCATGCTTTAAGGTCATATTTTGTAAACTGTAGGATATCATATCTCTGATCAATGAAGATATGTTTTTCCCTCAGGAGACAGTTCTTTGCTTACCTTTTTATGGTGGAAGAAATTTTGAGTTGTCATATTGAGACATTTTATACAGAAGTCTTCCTATCTTTTGAACCAGTACTTCTGAATTATTACATTTTAATCAAATGGCATGTTTAATTAAACAACTACTCTACTCTAAATACAAAAGAATATGACTGTCAACAGCAAACTGCATAGCTAACATGTATAAAAAACATTTTAATTCACCAAAAATATAATCATGCTAATTTAAAATCAAGAAAAAAGAATTATACAGTGAACAAAATACATTGTTGCTTTCAAGGTATCATCAATAACTTCCTTTCAAAGTTTAAAAATAATATAATAATATTTTTTAAACATTAGCTTACTTTAAAACTTTTTTTTTCCAAGCAACTAATATACAGGTAAAGCTCAATTTAAAAATCAAATAACAGTGATTGGAGTGATGGCTGGGTGAGCGTAAGTGCTTGTAATGTAAGCCCAACCTGAGTTCAAATCGCCAAAACACACACAAAAGCCAGACAGGTTACTATATATATAATATGAGCATTTCTAATCTCAGGACTCCTGGGGGTGGGGAGGCTGGAGAAAACTCTTCAGAACCTCCTTCTCCACACAGTGTAAGCAGCAATGAACCAGAAAAAGATCCTGTTTCGAAGATGGAAGGTGTAGACCCATACCCAAGGTTGTCCTGTGCCCCCTACATAGGGGCCAAAGCATTCACATAATCATATTCATATGAATGATAACATATATATCATATGCCCCCCCACACAAACACAATCAATTAGCACCTTACTATGATAGCAAAGGCTTATCTTAAATATGATTGTGATCCAACTAGAAGACTCGTTTTATTTTTGTGTATGTAACTGAGTTTTTCAAAGCTGTAAGTTAATAATTTTAAAGTGTGGTTGCTCTATTCTAAGAAGACCAAACTATGGTGATATAAATTCCACTGAATAATTTAGAATGTTATAATATAAATGGTTGCATGCTTGTATGTCTAATATATGTATATTTAACAGTTTTACTTGATTGTTTGAAAGACAAGAGTTTGTGTTCTTTAAACTTCAAAACATGAAATAATAGGTTTGCTGTGATCCTTGAAAAGCATTATTTGAAGGTCAACACATTTGTACTAATTTGTAGCTACAAAAGAATCAAAAGTTAGAATGTGACCTAACCAAACCCATAAATTGTTTGTGAAAACATAGATTGTTATCCTAATTATCTCTATTTGTGTTTGTTTAGTTAGATAAACATATGAAACATTTCTTATCCAGATGTGACAATCTCAGCGCTGTCATTTACCTTTCAAGGATCATAGAGTTTTTGTTTTTAACACATTCCCTGGAGTACCTACATGTTTTCATTATGAGCCTGTAGTTGAGAAAACATGTCAGATGTTAAAATTAAAATCCACCATGCAGGAAATATGCAGAAATTTAACAACTGTTTTGAAAAGAAATTATTTCAAATTGGTTTACATAAAATCTTAAATGATTTACCAATAAATTTTAATTAGTGTTTATGTCACATTAAACTTCAAATTCTAAATGGTTCTGTCAAATATGCATAAAATGCAAGGCCAAAATATCAATATCCTAAAATATAAAGAACTTTAGGAATGATAATGTGATTTTGTAGCGACAACTAGGATATAAAAGAACAGGAATAAAACCTTTTATCTTTAGCACTTACATCCAGTCAATACACAGTACCTTACAGAAATTGCAGACAGAACACATGGCGCTTGATGTAATAACTTCTTTTTTTTTTTTCCGCAGAGCAAAGACTTTTTAATGTATATATTTTACAAATACACTGGAGAATCATGCAATGCTTCCTGCATTGGATGCAATCCTGGGCCACAAGTCTGCACACTCCTTTGCCACTGGACCTGTGATAGCAGAACCTTTCATCTCTCCTTTATTGTTTACTATGACACCTGCGTTATCTTCAAAGTAAAGAAACACCCCATCTTTTCTTCGATATGACTTCCGTTGTCGAATTACCACTGCTGGATGGACCTTTTTCCGTAGTTCTGGTTTGCCTTTCTTAACTGTGGCCATCACCATGTCCCCCACACCAGCAGCAGGAAGTCTGTTCAGCCGTCCCTTGATTCCCTTCACAGAGATGATATACAAGTTTTTGGCTCCTGTGTTGTCCGCACAGTTGATCACAGCTCCGACCGGAAGACCCAGGGAAATCCGGAATTTCGCTCCGGAGGACCCGCCGGCCGCGTCCTCGCTTTGACATCTTGAGCCTCCGGAAAGAGTCGGAAAGGATGTAATAACTTCTTATATGGCTGTTCAGTGACAGGCACAGCCACATAGATTGTAAACTTCGACAGTAGAGAGTTCATAGTCTTACTGTACAAGAAAATGGAAAATATAGCAGGGAGTGATTCCATATTGTTTTCCCACTAAATGATTTTATTTTTCACAGATTATTATTTTTCATACCAAGAAAATGTTTGTATAATATAAAAATAAAAATATGTACATATTTATTAGTAATATAAAATGGAGGTATTTATAATGCCAAAAATAGTTCATTGTACTTCTTATACGAGTTCCTACTTAATGTAGTTTTACAAACTAAACTAGTGAAAATATTTACTCTTAATTATTACTTTGTTTTTCACACAGGATCCGACAAGCCTTGTCTGTCTTCTCTACAACTTGCTGGGCAGATCAAGCTGATCTCAAACTCATAAAGATCCAACTGCTTCTACCTCCTCAGTCCATCACCACCTGTCTCTACTTTTGTTTGTTTTGTGTTGATAAAGAGGCGCTTATTATGCAACTTAGGCTATTCTCAAAGCTATTGTCCTCTTGCCTCAGCATTATGAGTATCAACTCTCAGTACTAACTCTACTGGTCCTGATTTCTACCTTTAAAATTTTTCCTTTTACTCCAGCACAGCTGTTCAATTTAATAGTACATGTTAACAATTAAAGAGTTGATGCATTTGAAATTATTTACTGTGTGACATCTCTTTACTAGAGATAGGCATTAGGCTAACACAAAAGTGGAAATTATGATTCTATTTTTACTCTAATCTACTTTAATTTGCAAACAATTGTGTGACAAAAAAAACACACAAAAAGTACCTGGAAGACGATACATACTTCATATACAAATTACTAATTAGTGCAAAAACAAGTGTGGATATAACATAAACTAATCTAAGAATTTCAATGTTAAACTAAGGATGGTGGCACATACCTGTAATGACAACCCTTGAGATGCGGAGTGGGATATTAGTAGTTCAAATCCACCCTAGACTACATAGGGAAATCAAAGCTAGCCTAAGCTACATGAAACTATGTCTTAAAAAGTGTCAGCCTCGGCCTCCAACTCAGAAATCTGCCTGCCTCTGCCTCCCGAGTGCTGGGATTAAAGGCGTGCGCCACCACGCCTGGCTCCATCTTTCATTTTTATTGCAGTTCCTTTCATGTCACAAGTTTCTTGTGGTGTCTCTGTGCTCTTTATTCTGTTTTTATTTTTTTTTAAAAAAATATCATTTTATATGTGTATGTAAGTGCTTGGATGTGTATACATATATTATGTCTGTGCAGAAACCTATGGAGGTCAGAAGATGGTGTCAATTCTCTTGGAACTGGCGCTACAGATGCTTATGAGCCACCAAGTGGGTGCTGGGAACTAAACCCAGCTCCTCTGCAAGAGCTCATATGGTCTTAACCACTGAGCCATCTCTCCAGCCCCTTGATAGTCCCTCCCTCCCTCCCTCCCTCCCTCCCTCCCTCCCTCCCTCCCTTCTCTCTCTCTCTCTCTCTCTCTCTCTCTCCTCTCTCTCTCTCTCTTTTTCTTTCTTTCTTTTGCTTTCCCATCTTGCTTTGCTTTTGTTGTTAATCTGATCCTTCATTCTCTTTATCTCATTTCTTTATCATTTTTTATCTTCTCTTCTTCATGTTCTTCTATTCTTAGCCTTATGGTTTACTATGTCAGCTTTAGGGTTGTCTATCTTGTTTTATTGTAAAATTTCACTGAAACGTCCATTGATTGTAACTGCTTTGAATCAGTAGATTAACCTGACATTTTCTGAGTGTCCCATCCTCTTATCCATGAACGTAGTCTGTCACTCTACAAAGAGTGTCTTTGCTAGGTTTTATGATTTTCTGACATTTTTCTGAGATGTACAATTATTGATCATCTATGAGATATAACAGTGTTGAATAGAAGGGATGGTTGATAAAATCTTTATCTTGTCCCAAATGAAGAGAACATTATCAATATTTCACCATTAAGAATATTTGCTGTACATAATTTTTTTATAAAAACTCTATTATCTTCAATTCAATAAGCGCCTCTCTACCTTCAGCCACACTAGACAATATCTCATTTAGTGAGTTTGTATTTCAAAGGTATATATACCTTTATATTTCAAACACAGTTGTTCTTTATTCTCATTTATGGGCTTTTCTTTTGAGTTGAGGCAATACTTCTCTCATCATTTATTTTTCTTTTTATATTAATGTCATACTTATATATTTACCACTCTGAACAAACTGTATAATTTTTCAAGCTGGATCCACAAAATTAATTATATATGATATACTTAAAAAAAAAGTGTCAGCCTCAGGAGTCTGATATTGATGTCACCTGAGAGGGTCAGCTAGAGCCCTACCAATACAGACAGGGATGCTTGCAGTTAACCACTGGACTGAGCAGGGGGTCCCTAATGGAAGAGTTAGAGAAAGGACTGAAGAGGTTTGCAGCCCCATATGAAGAACAACAACCAACTAGACACAGGAGAGCTCCCAGGGACTAAACTACCAACCAAAGAATACACATGGAGCTCCAGCTGCATATTTAGCAGAGGATGGCCTAATCTGTCATTAATGGGAAGGGAGGCCCTTGGTCCTGTGAAGGCTTGATGCCCCAGCTTAGGGGAATGGTAAGGTGTTGGGGCAGAAGTGGGCAGGTGTGTGGGGGAGCAACCATGTGGAGGCAGGAGGGATGGTTGAGATGGGAGATTTTCAGAGAGGAAACCTGGAAAGGAGATAACATTTGAAATGTAAATAAACAAAATAACCAATAATTTAAAAAGAAAAAAAAAGAATAAATTTCTTTCTCTCTCTTTTTTTAATTGGATATTTTCTTTATTTACATTTCAAATGTTATCCCCTTTCCCGGTTTCCCTCCCAGAAACCCCCTAACCCTTCTCCCCACTCCCTGTTTCTATGAGGGTGTACTCTAACCCACCCACACTCTCCTGCCTCCCTGCTCTCACATTCCCCTACATTGGAGCATCAAGCCCTCACAGGACCAAGGGCTTCTCCTTTCATTGATGCCAGACAAGGCCATCCTCTGTTAATTATGCAGCTGGAGCCATGGGTCCCTCCATGTATATTGTCTGGTTGGTAGTTTAGTCCCTGAGAGCTGGGGGGGGGGGGGGGGGGGGAGAGAAGGGTCTGGTTGGTTGATATTGTTGTTCTTCCTATGGGGTTGCAAACCCCTTCAGCTCCTTCAGTCCTTTCTCTACCTCCTTCATTGGTGACCCCATACTCAGTCTAATGGTAGGCTGCAAGCATTTGCCTCTGTATTTGTCAGGCTCTGGCAGAGCCTCTCAGGTGACAACTATACCAGACTCCTGTCAGCAAGCACTTCTTGGCATCCACAATAGTGACTATATATAGTATGGATCCCCAGGTGGGGCAGTCTCTGGATAGCCTTTACTTCAGTTTCTGCTCCATGCTTTCTCTCCCTATTTCTTCACATGAATATTTTGTTTCCCCTCTGATAAAAAAAGTGTCAACTTTAAACTTTACCTGGTAACTAAATAGACACTTAAGAATGCATTGTAATGAGTATCATAAATGTTTCATTTGATCAAACATAGGTAAAATATAGATTGGGTCATTTCTCACATGGTTATCCTAGTCTCTCTTCCACCTCTGACACATGGTTTCTGGGTTGGCTCTTTCTGCGGTTGTCATCAAAATGCTCAATAACAGGAAAGTGAGCAAGTTGCCAACTCCAGAAAAAGTGAAGACTGTAAAAAAAGCAGTGCCGATTTGCCTGAATAAAGACAAAAACACCATCCTTAGGGACAGCATCCAGATTCTAACGGGATGCTGAGCAAAGTGATGACTGCTATCCATCATTGTCAATATGCTGCCAGACAAGAACTATTGCTATGATGTAACCTGTTGTGACCTAGTAGGGAAAGACCCAGCCCGTGGGCTCCTAAGAATGAACCCCTTAAGTACTAAATGATCTGAGTGCCATCAAAAAGAAGTTGACAGGCATTAAACATAAATTACAACCAACTGTCTATGAGGAGGCCATTAGAATAGAATAATTCGCCGGCAGCTCTGGCAGCTTTGAGTGGCAGGACTTTGTTAGCTTCCTCTAGTCCCTTTCTGGAGAACCTAGCACTTACTAGACCTGCTCATGGGTGTTGCAGACCGTAACATTCTTGACTATCAGGATGTACTGAGGAGATACTCATCACCCCAAATTACCAAATACCACTACCAACACCACTCCTACCCCATAGACAGTTCTTTCTCCATCCTTGATAATTGTGCGTTTCCCAAACTGCTTCTGATCTTCTGATTCCACTTGGGTTAAAGCAGACAAATCCTCTTGCCTAGGCATCTGTATTTTTATGTCATCAATATTCCCCACCTATCCCTCTGCATCTATCCCTCTCAATCCCATCTTGCAAAGTTCCAGGCAAAATAGTGAGTCTGCTTGTCTGTATCTCTGTGTATAAATGGAAAATGACATCCTCCCCTGCCCCGGCCCGCACCAGCTGGTTGCTCTCCCATTACCCTTGGTCTTGGCTACACAATTGAGGATAAATCATAAGGGAACATCAATTTTAAAAATTAAGATAAACTGAAAAGGATAATTAATAAAATAAGATATAAAAGTTAAAATATAATAGTATTTTACATATTCATATTAGAATAAAGTAAGTATAATAGATAATTTTCCCAAAATAATGTCAAAATAATTGAGAATACTCTTAATGGAAAGAAACTGAATAAATGTAGTCAGTGGAACACTGGTACTACTGAAGTAAATGGTATGGGTATCATACACAATTTATTCTGTTCAGTATACAATAAGCGAGACATTTGAATCTGTTTCCTTAACCATAATGAAAAAGTCTGTCATGAAAATTTTAAAAAGTCTTTAATTTGGAGAGAAACTTCAAATAGTTACTGGTTAGTGGATTTTAATAGTAGAATACTCTCTCACCAGGAACTTGTTAAAAGTCTTATTTTGGAATATCATAGCAAGGCTTACACTCTGTTTAAAGCTTATCGTCACAACAATTTTTCATGGAGAAAAAATCTGAAATCAATCATTGTCAATCTACTTCTTTTTTAGTTTTCTAGTCAGTTAGCAGTAGCAGTTAAAACACACACACACACACACACACACACACACACACACACACACAATCTCTTAAAAGCATTGACTTTTATAGTTCATCCCAACAAGAAAATTTGCTATTTACTTGTTTTACAGTTAATCTCCATGCTAAATCTGAAAGTGCATTCTCAATAACAAGTGGAATAAAAGAACATTGGGATAATGACACAAGATGATAACAGCAAGGAAGTGCTCATTTGAGGATGTAATCTCTTTTCCATATACCAGCTTTAAGTTGTAATGAAGCAGGTTATGGGCGTCACAAAAAGTTGCCAAGAGGATTTGTATGAAACAAAAACTTAACAAAGAGGTAGGGAGGCTTTCTAGACTCGATCCCTGAAGGCAAGTACTTTCTAACAGGGGCCACCTGCCTCCATAATATCAAATGGAGATTGATTTTCTTTTTTTTTTTTTTTTTTAGCTTAGTATTTGGTACAAATTTTAGTTAGCTGGTGAAAAAGAAAGTGTGCTATTCAAATGTAGTCAGTCAGTGGCCACCCTTGGTTGATTGTCAAAACAGAGACACTGCCACATACTTAGAAAATCCATGCCTTCCCCTCCTAAATACATACATGAGTAGCATGCCTGTGCTTTAGCTACACTGAAGATTGACAAAGTGAATTAATTACTCCAGGCATATGGAATTAAAGAATGGATTCAAAGAATCCTAAGCATACATTCTACATGCTATCCAGTGTTGATTATGCAAATTTTGCATGGCCCTAAAGATGACAGACTTACTCCGAAGTCCCTAAAGGATTGAATAAGGCTGAATAAAGACCTACTCCCACGCTCCATTTGTTCTGATAGGATTAAGCATGTAAGGTTGTGAAGAAATATATAAATACACTTATTCATTAATTTATTCCACCACTATTATGAATAACAAAGATTTGTGAGATGAAATTTGCTTTTAGAAATTCAGAATAAGGCAAAGGAGGTAATTAAATGGAATTTAAAGATCAGGTAAGAATTTCTAAAAACTATACGATCTAAAATATTCGGTTGTTACCTGACAATGTCTTGTTTATGTAATCATATCCTAAATTTCTACCATTTTATTGTGATTCTATCTTTACTTAAGTACTTAAAGCACTATTTCCACTCATTTATTTTTCAAGCTTTTGGGAGGTATAGTTGTGCAGTTTATGGTGTGCACTGTGACATTTCTATACATGCATAGACTGTATGTTAATCAGGTCACAGCAACTGGTATATCCTCTACTATTAAGTTTGTCATTTCTTTGTGTTAAGAACAAACATTTCTAGTAGGTCTTTCACTAGTGTGATCATGATTATAATTTTTGCCATAGAATTTTATAAATTGTTCCCCTGTCTAACAAGCTCCATGATCCCATCCTCTTCCCATTTCCTTCCCACACTGGGCCTAGCCCCTGTTAACCAATTCTACCTTCATGAGATCAACTTTGTAGTTTTCACATATAAGTAAGAAAATACAGTGTTTATTCCTTTATGCCTGACATAAAGGAATTTGACTCAATATTTCCCAGTTCTAGTCATGATACTGCAAATAACAGAATTTTCTTTGCATATAACTAAAATATCACTAATCTGAGCTTCTTTAGGTATCTACCAATAATAAGATTTGGGGAAAATATGACGGTTCTATGTTTTACCCCAGGAATGCCCCTGCCATACTGAGTTTCATTTTCAGCAATAGTGTGAAAAAGTTTATTTCCTCTGACTCCTTACTAGCATTTGTTCTAGTATGTCTTTTCATAGAAAACTGTTTAAATGAGGTGAAATGAAATCTCATAATTGGCTGAATTTGTATATCCTACTACACACTAGTCCATAGTAGTATACTAGTGCATACTGCTAGGTAGTTTGCATAATTTTCATAATTTATTTTCCTATATGAGAAGTTTAACATAATACCATCACTGAGAGATGAAGTTGATGTGCATACTTAAGATGACCTCACAGTTAGTAAGTTAATAAACAGCAAATTCATCAGTTTGTGGCCTTTCCTTCATTCCCACCATTACAGGAAATATTTGGTTCCATCAAATTATGATTTGAGCCCTGGTAATTTACGTCAAGAAATTGCCTTCCATCATAGAAGCATGTGGCTGTGTTTTATATCACAGATGGACAAAAGTGGCTGGACACAACAAGCACAATTTTGAATCAGTTTGCATTTCGAAACCTTATGCTTAAATAACTTTTATTAACATACCAAAATGTTATTTCTCCCTGTAAAATATAGATATATAGAATTATTTTAATACAGTCAAGAAAGGTTTTGACTTAGAAATGAAACTGTTCGTTTATGATTAACAACTTCAGTGAACAAACTTCATGGAAGGAGAGAATATCACTCTCTTCATGCTAACTACCTGTGTTTCTGTACTTAGTTTCTTAGTGAAACGACTTTGAAATTGATGTAATCAAGAATATTGCTTGGAATACATGGGTTCTAAATACATTTACGATTGAACAGTTATTAGCACCAAATTTAGATAGCCTAATACTGATTCATAACTGGACGAGGACTGTCACTGAGACTGGAGTCTAACACAATGAACTTTCAATTCCTCATCCCTGAAACCATGCTCAAATCAGTTTTTGCATGTGGCTTCTGATTTTCATTTACCTACTTCCATGGCTTCTATTCCTTCTGTGGATCTAATAATACCTCCCATTAACTTAAATCAAATCCTGTAGCTGAAGAATTAATCTTTTCTCCAAAGATAGCTTGGTATGTTTGTGAGATCTATTTTGTGTTGATGTTGGTTGAAGTTCAGCAACCAAAAAGCAAGCTCATCCTGTGCTTTTTAAACTTAGACTTCTTGATGATACCTGTCTGAGTAAAACCCCAAGAAATGTAAAAAATCACCAGGTGAGGAGCTACATGCCCTTAATATCAGCACTGGAGAAGCAGAGGCAAATCTCTGACTATTTAGAGAGTTCTAGGAGAGCCAGACATATATGTAAGTTAAGTCTCAAAATTTCTTTTTGAAATTATTTCAAGATAAAGTAAAGCACACTAAAGTATCTCATATATTTATGATAAATCACAGAAGGTGTTTCCTCTCACTTAGCATAGAAACATTACACATTTTAATTTATCCTGGGGACTAAGGATTGGACCTAGGGCCTTACCTACCATCTAGCATTGCATTCCATCCAGCCCTAGTCACTCATTTTATCACAGACAGCTTGAGTGCTAGAATAAAACTAACTCTACAAATCCCTCCTATAGAAGGAGTTATTTCATAACTGCACCAAGCCCTATACCAAGCAAAACATTTGGAAAGAAGAGTGGCCCAGAAAATATGTTCGCTTGTATGCAACATAAGGAAAACACCCTGTGCTGTACCCTGCACTCTCCATGAGTGAAAGAATTACTTCTTCAGGTATGTGTGCTATAAGAGCAAAGCCCATTGAAATATCATCTTTATTCTCTTTTCCAATTAGACAAAACTGGAGAGAAGTTTTGACCCACACATAAAACCCACATCATCAGGAAGTAGCAAATGCAATGATATGATAAATTACAGTCCCATGCAGCTCCCCAAACTTGGGCTGGTTCAGCCAAGCCTCAACTGATTCACTAAGACGAAAATAATTGTATTCATTTAGTAACATTTTACTTTTATTTATGGAACTAGAAGATAGGAAGATGACCAAAAATTTAGGCATGGAAGAGATCTAAATAAACATAAAATTCTACCTAGTCATTCTAAGACTAGAGGATTCTGAAGGGAATCTACGTTTTGTTTTTTTTTTTTTTTCTTTCTGAAGAATGATGAAGCAATTTTCTCCAGGGACATGTGACTACACGGAGTCTGCTCTCTACTTGGAATTTTCTGCTGGATGTCGGCACACTGGTGGATGTGAAGTGGATGATCATGCCAGCCTTCCTTATACCAAGGAGAAGTAAAGCTCTGGAAATAATAACATAGGAATAAGAAAATAGATGATCAGTACAGACAAGTTCATAAGAAAAATAAGATTATACAAGCAAAAATTATTTTAAAGGTATATTAATACTGTATATGGAACATTTTACTTTCTCATGGAAATATGTAATTACATTATGCTTAATAAACATACAAGCCGGGCAGTGGTGTCACATGCCTTTAATCCCAGCACTCGGGAGGCAGAGACAGGTGGACTTCTGAGTTCGAGGCCAGGTCTACAAAGTGAGTTTCAGGACAGCCAAGGCTACACAGAGAAACCCTGTCTCAAAAAAACAAAACAAAACAAAACAAAACAAAACAAACAAACAAAAAAAAACATACAAAACCTTGAAATCAATAAGTATATCTCTTGAATTTGCTTAATCATCAGATTTAGGGGGTAAGTTTCCATATATTTAATTACACACAAGGAGTTATTCATATTTATTCTGTGGTTGTATTTACTTTTGCATGCTTAAATTATTTTCCTCATTTCTTATCAACTACATTAATTATATGAACAAAATGGTATTTTTAAGCTGAGGGTAGCCAAGTACCATGCAAAACAGTGAGAGAATGGTTCTTGGGAAAATGTGTTAATGGTCCTAAAAATTCAACTATTCAAACATAAATGGAAAAGCTACAGTGAGCCAAACCTATCAACTAGCATATGTTGTCATCTGATTTTTTTCAGTCTGATTATTAGAAACAAATTAAAGCACATTAATAGGAAGAATCAGAAGAAATAAAAAAGAAGAAAAGATATAGATCAAAAGAAAACGCTTAAGAAATATCTTAAGTGATAGGAAATGACTCTCTGGTAGAATAAATCAATGAAAAAAAGTCAAAGAAGTAAAAGTCCTCTGTCTGTCTCTGTGAACAGACTAGGCCACCATCCAAATATACATCCAGACAATGGCTTTTAGTTAGTGGGTTTTTAAAAACATCTCTTAGTAGTATGTGTATAAAGAGTAAATAATAGACCAGTAATAGTTTCCTAGAACTCGTAAGATAACAATAGATTTCAATAAATAATCTTAAGCTTGACTCTATTAGAAGTGTTTATCTCAGAAAGCATCTTACTCACTCTATATAGTCAAATTCTGTCCGAAAGAATTTGATCTTTAAGTCCTAAGAACTTATTGTAACGAGATTCTATTTCAATTGTGTAGTGAGAATTATGAGTGTGATCTTCTAAAATAAAAAACAGAAACTTAGGTATCCACCAAAGTTGCTGTCTTGCTTTAAAACTACAGGAGTGCTGTATTGGCAGATCATAATTTCAGAGGAACGTTTGGTTTGTTTTATCTGTAACAATTATATGGATTTCTGCACAAAGATGAACACCCATCCCAGATTTTTTTTTCTTCATTCTTTAATATGCACAAAAACCAGGCTTAGGTCCTGGAAGTTACCTGTCTTGTTTTATAAGTCACACCTGTACTGCTGCTACACATCTGTGGAGCATGGTATCAGCCAACTGTTAATCAAGGATCACTTCCTTTCAAAGTGACTGATGAGCCCCTGTTACAGCAATTTACAAAAATAACTTTTAGAAAAGGTGACTCAAGGGGGTCTCAGACAGTTCTCACCAGCCCTGAAAGTCCCATGCTTCAAGGTTCACGTTTTATTAATAAGTAGACAATTTAAATGGTCCATTAAATTTTAGAAATAAAACATTATTGGCAATATTTTCTTTTTGATCACAAGCAATGATAATGTCCAAGATTGTCTTTGAAAACTTTTAACTAGCCCTAGCAATGTGAAAAGAAAGACATGGATTAGGTAGATGCAGAGAGGTATGAATGAAGCATGCCAACAAGGAAGGTGCTGGAGAAATTCTTACAAAAAGTGTGATGAGTGTCTGATAAAAGTACTTGAAGGATACGGTTTTTGAAGAAAAGCTAAGAAAAACAAATATTTTATGACAAACCTGTTTAATTTTTCCACTTTGGTTTCGTTACCTGCTCAATATTACACTGAAATTCCACACATAGATGATGCTTATGGGAGACTTGATGCAAATCTATCAGACAATTGAGTGTTTCCATTACTAGACGCTTGAGAGCAGAGCACATGCTTAAACTTCATGTTCCATTTTTTGGTGTATATTTCTTTGTTGACTTATGTAATGTACCCAATAATATACAGCCTACCCTCGTTTTAAACAAACAAATGAACTTCTAAAAAGCTTTTCATAAGTTGCTAAGCAACTTCAAAGACACATTTTATTAATTTAACAAATAGCATTTAGATGACAAATTCTTAAAGAAGATTTCTACCTTTGCTCTTATAAAATAAATATAAATAAATAAAGATAAATTAAAAAAATAAAAAAGGAAATCTCATATCTCAGCAGGTACTCTCTTAGTTCCCCCCCCACCCCCCACCCCCGTCTAAAGCCTCAGGGCGAGTCTAAAGATGTTGCCTTCTTCAATTAGATTTTTTTTTCTTTTTACTGTGCAAAACAGTAATTTTTTTTTAACTGAAAACGTTACTAAAATAAAAGTTAAATCCAAGGACTTCCGGTGTAGTGATCCAAAATATTATCAGGCCTGAAGATTGCTTAACCTGGGTTCCAGTGATAACTTGGACAAAAGAATCTGAGGTTGTGGGATAAAATATGACTTGTAGGTGCTTAGTAACACCCAGCGGCTTTACCTAGCAGATGCCAATGACGCCCCACCCCTGGAGTTGCTATAATGAACGTTTTCTGTAGATAAAACCAAAACATCTAGAGAGGATGGATGCAGTAGGAGGAAAAATTCATTCATAGTTGAAAATCACTTTGAATGAATGTAGGTATAAATGCTAAATGCAAAACACAACTTGAGCCTAGCCAGTGATAGCAATATCTCAAGATTTATACCCACACATCTACATCAGTTCACTCCATTGCTGCTGGTAGTGAAGAATAAATGGTAAGTAATATGATTCTAGGGTAATAGAGCTCTCCATGTATTTGAATATATGCTCATGTTTGGGTTTATCATTTCAGTGTTAATTTCCACTGTACACAAACCAGAGTAAGGGATCCAGTGGTGACTGTAATGATAAGCCTTTTCTAGTATTATCACGCTCCAGAATTTTACCTGAATCTTTTCTTATTCCTCTTAAATTTTCTTTACGTTTGCCATTTATTTAGATAGAATCATTTAAAAGTAAGTATGAGAGGGCTGTCGAGACGGCCCAGAAGTTAAGGGCCAATGCTGCTCTTCCAGAGAACCCTGTCTGGTTCTCAGCACCATGTTGTATGTAGCTCACAGCCGCCTGTAACTCCATCTTCAGAGAGATCTGTATTCCTCTGGCTTCCTCACGTACCTTCATTCATGGGAACATGCTCCATGAATACATCTAAGTATTAAAAACTTTTTATAGAAATGTACTAATAATAAAGGTCTGGTAAGTTTTCTTACACATTCATCTGTGTGTTGATTTTTAATATCCCACACTCAATACCATCTTATCCCTCATACACAAACATCTTATATGCTCCCAGTCTTCACATGTGACTTATGAAGGAAAAATTCATTTTATATGAAAAAAATGTTCCTAATTAATCCTTCCTTTACTACAGTATTATATTTCTGTTAAAAGAATGGCAGGACTACAAATTAATGTGAGGCAATCATTTTCTGACTACCTTCACTATGCCAGACCCTGAACATTGTTTAGTAGCTATTTCTATCAATTTACATTTCATTACTTATGCCCAACTAGATTGTAAGTTCCCAGAGGATAGGAACAGGTTTTATCTGTATCCCTCTGGCACCTTTTAATAATGATGCTAATAAATATGCTTTACATTTGATTAGCAATTATAACCTTTCAAATTAGTTTCATGCTTATTAGCTCATTGGTTATATAATTTCACTATTTTACAATCAATGAGAGTGGGACATAAAATGCTCTAGGGAACAGTCCATGGATTACACATTTGGTGCTCAGTAGAATATGTATTTAATATATATCGACTGACTGAATTTAGACTTACAAATTTCCAAACCTAAAATTGCTTGCCTGGTTATAAAAAAAATGTTTATGATATTCAAAAAGTAAGTGTTATTGTAAAGAACAAGAATCATTAAATGATGCAAAAGACACAACAAAGAAAGTGAGTCAGCTTAAAAAGTGTCCAATAGTAATAAAACAGCAGGAGAAGGTAAGAAATATTGTCGTTTCTATGAGAGATTAACTTCCTTTTGCAAGATCTTCACCTCTTATTAAAGAAGTAAAATTGTTTTCAAAAGACAGCAAAATGTAAAGGAAACGCCTTAAGATTAACTTCAACATCCTAAAATTCACAATATATATATATATGAAACCAAGAAAAATATTTCCAAAACTTTAGCCGCTCCCCTTGGGGCATAGCTTCATAAATAACACCAAGATAAAACATATGTGTTTATCTGCCTTTCAGCTGAGTAAGAAAAAAAAAACAAAACAAACTACACCCTCAAAGTGAGCTGAGCTGAGGGCATCCAGCCTAAGGAAGCCATCCCTTACCCAGCCATTTACTGCGAAGGCTAAGTGCAGACACTGGTCTAGGCCCCAGTGAAGGAAGAGGTCTAAACCTCAGCTGCTGGTGTGAATCCTGGGCCCGCGGTGGAGAGAGGAGCAAGTATAAAGGTCTGAAAAGCCAGAAGTGATTTCCTTCTCCTTGGGCCTTTTCTTTCAGCCTTGAGCTCCCTTCTGCTCACTTAGGAAGTGAAGGCATTTAAAGAAAGCCGGAAAAGAAAAACAATTGGAGAGGAAAAGTTGAAGACATCACCACCAACCAGGAGGATGCAGCCACCCGGTGCCCAAATCACCCTTCAGCCACGTGACTGGTGTGAGCCGAGAGAGGGGAGCGAAGCCCCCAGGCCGGGACGGGGCTGGCCGAGGGTCGGGTGAGGACCTGGGGAGGAGGGGCGGCGCCGCTAGACAACCGAGAAGCCCGCCGGAGGGTTCCAGGGCCCGGCGTCGCCGCAGGCCTTCTCCCGGCGCCCGCTCCGGGCCTTTCCCAGCGGTTCCTCCCTGCGGAGCCCCAGGCGCGCGGCCGGAGGGTCTCCCGGCACTTGGCAGACAGCGCCAGACGCCTTAGCGAGCTGCGTCCGAGCTCGGGGAGCCGGGGCTGGAGGATGGCTGGGTTTGGCCGCGTGGGTCCTCGGGTCCGCGGACCGCCCCAGCGCCAACAGGCCGGCCCGGGAGGCTCCCCCAAGGACCGCGAGGAGAGCGCGGAGGCCCGGCCCGGCCCTGGAGCCTGGCGTCCTGCTTCCCGAGGCGCAGTAGAGCGCAGGAGCGCGCGGGCTCGGGACGCGCCACGCTTTTCAGTCTAAACTGGGAAGAAGAAGATTGTTCCCGAGGTTTTGTTTATCCCGAGACTGAAAAGGGAGAAACTCAAGTCTGTTGGCATCTTCCCTCGCCCCGCCCTACCCTGAATTAGTTCTGAAAAGCCTGCCCAGCGCAGGAGGGGATGGAGGGAGCAACCCCTTTCCTTTCAGCAACCCTCTCTCTCCCGCCCTCAGTCTCCACACACCCTTCACTAGCTCCGCTCAGGAGTGCGCACAAAATCCGCCAGAGGATCGCAAGAACCCCTATTAACTAAGCACCAGTAGATGGCTTATGAAAATGGAAGAAGAAAGTCGCTTGCTTGTCATTGTATAATAAATAATAAATAAAATTCACTACCCTTACTAGTCGTAATAGTCAGGGCAGTTCCACCACATTGTTTATAAGCTCTGGTAGGGTCTAAAGCGAGGAGAGATTCCAAACGAAGTTGCTACCACTAATCCCCCACCTCAGTATTATAGAAACTTTACTTCCATTCCCAAAGGCCAGGCCTAATGACCCCCGGGCCCTGCCTATGTGTCTGTTCCCCCGCTATCCTGGAAAGGGGAAGCAGTCAGGGATCAGAGTCTGAACTGAGTATCCTAACTCCGTGTGGTTATTGACAAAGGGAGGGGGAGAGTGAAGGAGGGAAATGGAAAGGAAAAACGGGGGGGGGGGGGGGAAATGTGTTCATTTACACATTTCCTGTGCAGAACAAAAAAGTCCCACCATCAGCAAAAGAAGCCTTTTCCTCCAAAATAGCAGCCAAAGAGGGAGAATTAGAATATGCATAAAACTCCTTCATTTTCATTTGCACAGAGCATGATTTCCGGCACATTCGATGTAAGCTGCGCGATTAATCCCAACGCCTAAACAGTATTTCACTGAGCGTCTTTCCAAAACTCACCTAAAGAAAATTACTGTCTTCCCACGACCCTTTTTGAGTTACCATTTTCTAGTCTGTTTGCCAATGAGAATTCTCTTGATGAGGTTATAAGTTGGGGTTTCCTAGCCACCCTTTCCTCATTAACTGCGCACACCGGAGCCCCATTTCCCTGAAAGCTAGCTGCCTGGCTGTGAAGCCAGGGCTGGAAGCCATAGCCTAATGCAAAGTATGTTTTAAAAGACAATAAACATGCATGTTTTTGTATCCTCTTGTGTCCTGAAAAATCTTTCAAGTTAGCAGTAACCAAGACCTTTGCACATAGACACCTCTGAGCATCTGCCTGGCCTCAAGAATAAAAGAGAATTGCACAACCTTACTCAGAGAAATGCTGTTCCTTACAAATACTCAGCCTACGGAGCCACTAAATGCCCACAGCATAACCTTCATGTTTTGTTTTGCCAGTTACAACAGATCTGGTTGCATCTTCCTTGAAAAAAATTCTTTGTTGGGAAAAACTGTTAGCAACATTTGAAACAATTCATTCTTTTGACCTGGGCTTACTCCTCCCTGTAAAAATGTGTGTTTCTTTTATTTAATAGAGTGTGAATAATGGATGAAATTTGTATGTCTTGGCTTACTGCTAAAAGAAAATCTTCATTCCAGGAAACTCAACTCTCATTCTTCACTCCTCCATGTCCCAGTATGGAAAGAAAATTTATATTTGCTCACAATATAAAGATGCATCTGCAAAGATTTCCTTCAGTATGTGCAGATTTCAAGTAAATCTCAGTTACTAGTACTTAAAAAGAAATGCTAATATTTATCTGACTTTTAATTTGCACAGAATAAGCAATGCTTGATACATTTAGTTTGGCATACATTGGATATGAATAAGCATTTAAATATATGGTTCCTGTTGGATAAAAATTTATTAAGGTATTGGGCTATAGAAGCTTATTAATCTAATTAAGTGGTTTTGTAAACTTTACAGGCACAAGAGTTTCTGCATACTGTTAACACTAAAATAAATGCTTTCAGTTTTTATTTGCATCAAATATCATCAACAGAGAATCATTAAATGCAGTTATTCTCAGTTGCGCATTCTTGTATTGGTTCAGAAGTTCTCAGTCATATAAAATAAAATTCAAGGCATTAGAAAATAAGTTTTTCCAAAGCCATATTTAGGGAGTGCATGTAACAGAATTGAGAGCCATGTTTTAGTAATGATGATTTCCCTTAATTTTCTTACTGAAACAAGTGATGGTTCTATTTCTTAATAAAAGGCACAATTCTTAATAAGAGAATCATAGTAACAAAATATCCTCCTTAAGACATTATTTTGATTGTAATTAAATGAGAGATGTTCTTGTTTTATTTTAAGTTGCAGAAGTATATTTACAGAGGAATTGGGGTGAATTCAGTGGGCTATTAAACTCCAAGCATTGAAAAAAAATCTGAGGTGCCACTAAAATGTGGATCTACTAGCATCCAGATCCACATCCCACTGCAGACTTACAGAGATGCATGGGAACTGAGCGTCACTGCAGTGAATTTATTCTCCGAAATGAAAGCGTCTCTTTCTTTGCTGAAATTTAATGAAATAATGTTCTCACAACCTGGAAGTGTTTTCATGAAAATGCAAAGGCTACAAGGAAATGTAAAAGGGTGGTCAGCCTCCTTCCATAAGCAGCAAAGCTCACAAAGAACTAAAGCAAACGGGGGTTGTGCCTGCCCCCTCCCTTGCTTCACTCTTTTAATGTGTCTGTTGTGGATTGTGTGTGCACTGAGGTTTGAAGGAAATATCTCACTAAATAAATAAGTAAATAAATAAAAAATAAATGTTTCCAGAACGCAAACTGGCTACTGATATTTATGTCTTTGTTTTTGTTTTCTGTTTGTTTGTTTGTTTGTTTACCTTTTTAAGAGTCTGGGGTCTGTTTTTATTGTACATTGCTAGGGCCACATTCATGCAGCTAATCTTACACCAATCCATCCTGTGACTCAGATCTCTCTTCATGTGGCCATAGGTGCTGAACTGACAAGGAATTTCTACCTTAGTGTCTGTTTTTCTTTCCCACAACTGCCCTTCCTCTCCTAACCAGCTGCCCTCTCTTCTCAAGGAGGCCATAATAAACCACCTGCTTGAGAGTTAACATGTGCCTGACAAATGCCAAATCTAACCCCATACCTTTTCATTTCTTCACTGTATTTCATTTCCCTTTTTGTGGAGGGTAAAAGTGTGCTATGTGTTCAGGAGACAGGAAGAACATTAGACTGAGATGATGTTAGAGTAGTTTAAGTGTAGACCTACTGACAGATTCTTTCCACCTAGGACTGAGCTACCATTTGCTCAACCAACATGGATAAATGTCAGAGAAGCATCTCTTGTACATGGAGAAATGGGTTTTGCTTTCCTAGCTAGACCACAGGTGAAGACTACTACCACTAAATCTACTTTCTTTAATCTTCTTTACATCTGCCTGTTCCTAAAGGAATCAAAATAATTCATTCTGGGGTGTGAGGGCATACTGATGCTAAGATGCTATGTCTAGCTTTACAGAGTGAATCCATGATCTCTGAGTTCACTGGACACTTAAAACTCTCTTACTAACTTCCTTGGCTTTGTGAACATACTTTCTAAATACTATGACTTTGCTACTGACCAGAAGTGATCTAGGGAGAAGATACCCTAGCCTTCCACTCAAGAGCCCTTCACATGTCTACCTCTGTTCCAGACTGCTTTAAGAATGACGTACATCTTCAAGGGAACATGCCCATAGCCATGATGGAGTCTGAATCTAGAGGCACTCAGTAGCATTTACCAGGACCTACTAAGGGTGTCTTTCTTCAGAAACTTGACTTTATCTAGACAGAAATCATTCCTGAGCAAAACATGAACTTAGCTGAATGCTCAACCTCCCGTGTATCACAAATCTAAGGCTGAAGTGGGTTTGATTTTCTTCCTGTTGGCCTTAGAATTATTTTAAGTTCACTTCTGCTATGGAACTTAAGTTTGTTATTATGAATAGTTTATTTAGCTATATTGTTGCAGGTTTGTTACTTTTCTTGTTGTGGTTGTTATAGTATTCACTGGAAGTTTAGGAAGATTAGTCAGATTAATTAGTTTATTGGTAATTTAAGGCTGAGAACTAGTAATTAAGCCGAAACTATAAATGATCATGGATGATTCATAACGATGTAGAATTTAGAAGGAAGATAATCTAAATTTTTGGACACCAAATTTTTGCAGCTGTGCAATAACTAGGACTTGGGGGATCAATAATATGATAACTGATATATGTTTTAGTCACCCAGTCACTCTCTCCCCCCAGATTATCAGTAATCTGTTTGATAGACTTAAAAACCATATTTTTAAAGCAGAGAACAAAGATGTGAGGAATGACCCCCATGTCACCAGATTTTTCACATGGATTCCCTGTGCTCAGGACCATCCTAGCATATAAGATCTCTTCCCTCCAAATCAGCCTTTTCCTTCTCTCTGCTCCTCTTATGATTCTCTCTGAAAAGAAAGCATACTATAAGACAAGGAGACAAACTCACCCCTCTCAGGCAGACTCTATGGACTAGAAACCCAGCAGTGAACGTCTTACAATAAGTTCCTGCTCTTTCAAATATAATTAATGTTTTGATAGTATAGTTCTTTAACTACACATATACACAGAAAAACAGACGCACCCTCTAGCTTTGCTGTTTGTACATCTAAAACCAAAATGGATAGTTTCTTTCAGTGGCTCCTAAAATACTTCTAGTCCATCAACACATTAAGATAACTATAATCCAAATACTGTAAAATTTTCTTAAATATTATTTAATAACAAAAGATATTCTGATATAGACTGATACAGAAATTTACTAGGTACCAGGCAAAATCTTCAAGCCCCTATTTATCTTTTGAAAATTTAATAATGGAAGCAGAATTTCAGTATCTCTATTTTATCTAGGTGAGGCTGAATTGAGAAGTGTGTATGAAAAAACTAGTAACTCTAGCATCAAAGTTTAGCGACTTTGTTAAGACTTTGTCAAATACCTCAGTTCTGTTTTAGCTCAATTAGTTCAAAAAGTTGCTAGTAGTTATGCATAAACAAATGTGATATAGATGGTCAGAAACACATATACACAGATATGTAGCTAAGGACATAGGAGTGAAGTGAACAAGTCTGAGGTTCCATATTTATGGCTTCTTATACTGCATACCTAGCATTTCGTCTTTCTGAACAGATTAACATGTGAAGAGCTGATGAATATGCAGACAGTGAGCTATGACATGCTTTCCATCGTTAGTAAAGAAATGAATACTGTTGAACAAATATCAAACTTTATCTACCTACCATGTTATGGAGTAGAGAAGCTATGTGAAACTCATAAATGGATTTCCAAACCTCATGGGGATACTGTTTGATATTTGAATATATAGAAGGTACTGGCAAGGGAAAGAAATCTCTTACACATTTCTCTCTTCAAACTTTTTTTTTTGTCTCAAAGTATTTGCTTTTCGTAAACATTTTGAAACTTTCTTTTCTTATATAATATTTGAAATTATAAAGCAAAATAAGAAAGAACAAGGGAATCTATGAAGGTGTTTTTAAATAGATATTTTTCAAGAATAGGAGAGAAACATAACTTTTTCTGACTGCAGTATGATTCTTGAGAACCCCTAATCTTTGTGGTTGTTTACGAGGGGGCCCATTAGCAATCCGCCTTATTGCTTTCTCCCAAGTATACATGTGAGATTGACACTCCTTAACACTCATGGGGTTAGCACACATATTAAATATTACCTAAATTTTTAACAAAAAAAGTCCCCATAGGAGTACAAACTCAGTATTAAAATGTGAATAAACTACTATCCCACTCGTTTTGGGTATAGACAATTGAACGAATAGTTTCAATCGCATAGATCCCCAAGGATGTGTGAAATATAAAGCACAAACTCTCCCCCAGAATTCCTGGTGTGTCCTTATTCTTTCCCCTGTGTCTCCTTCCTTTTGTTTTGCTTCTTCAGTAGAACTACTGTGATCTCGAGTGAGGTTTTGTTTGGCTCTGGTTAATATTAAAGAAGATCACACACGGTTGAAAAATATTGTTATTTTTCTTTAATGGGGAAAATTGGACTCCCGTGTGTCAGATCTGTGGATTTCCGAAAGGCAGTGGGAATGGTACTGACATCACTTTGCACTTTAACAATCCGATTTGGTCAGAGTACAAGTTGTTTGTTTAACCCGACAACTCGGTGCACCCTGTCGCACACTTTGCACACTCATTAAAACGATTATTCACGACCTGTCGAGTGTTTTCGGGTTCATTCACAGGAAAGGCTTGCATCCAGAGAGCAATTCAAGTCAACACTGTCCACTATACCACGCACGTGAGGACGAGTTGGTGCATGCGTGAAGGATGCGGGGAGGGGTTGATGAGTAAGCTCCTTGGCTGTTAAATCCTTCCTGACAAGGGGTGCTAAGGAATCTCAACCTCCTTAGAGTGCTTACAGCACAGGGTTCCAAAATGGTCACTTCACTGTGCTAACTCCAAAATCTTGATAAGGAAAAGAGAATTTAAACAAGTGAGGCAAATAAAGGTAGCTCCCTCCCCCCACTTCTCTCTCCCTCACATTCAATCTTCTGCAAAACTTTAGATCCCAGGATACCTTCTGCCTGTGGCCTCTATACTTATGGACAACCACTGAGGAAAAGTAATTCCTTTTCCATTCCCCAAGATCACTTTGATCCCCCAAATAATTCGGATCTGTTTTCTATATATCTTATATTCACTAGGGGGAAGGAAGATATAGCAAATAAGTAATAGTAAATGTTTTTAAAATAAGGAGGACAAAAAGGATCCCTAGGTGCTTTAGGTAGTTGTGCTCCATTCTGAAAGTGGAAGGACTGGTCCTGCACACTGACAAAGGTGCTGCAGATTCAATATTAAATGGCCTTCAATACACTAGGCCACTTCCGTTGTTGTTTTTCAGTTTTCAAGAGACTTTTTAATACTTTGTAATGGCAACAGAAGACCACAGATAAGTATATGTCTTAACCCCCTACTCCTGGCTCGTACTTAATGAACATAGTGAGCGACTCAGGTGTTCCTATTTTGTGTTGAGATGGATCCTGGTACATACTATCCATGTGCTGCATTAGCGTAAGGGATATGACTATCTTCAACAGATGTAATAACACATGCACACTAATAAAACATATATGCATACATGTATTTAATATATAGGACATTATATGGCTGTTTTTTTTTTCTGAATAAGGACCATTGGCATAATTTCGAGTTAGCAGTTGTTTAAAATGTCCAATAGCTATAGGTAAATGATCCACCCTTTATTTTTTCATTAAAAAAATAAAAAAACAAACAGCTAAAAACACATGGCTATCTTACTTTGGTGAAGCTAACCCAGACAAACCAGTTGAAAACAATGTCTTATTTGTGAGTTTCATTCTATTTAAACCTAAGCTCACCAAATCATGTTTTCTATGTTATTGAAACACATCAATACTATGTGTGAAGAAAAGAATGGAGGCTCTCTAGCAGCACGAGGCTTTAAGCAGAAGTGGGGTTCCCAATTACTAAAAAAGCTAGGATGAATAAACAAGTTCGTAAACGGGCCACACTCTCAGACTCCACTATGAGTTGAACCTAGAATGGATGGGCTTTCGCTTCCTACAGTAAACTCCTGCATTAAAAGCAACGTGTGACAATAATAAAGAGGGAGACACTGAAATATGGGAGGAAAATAGCTGAAACCTCTGCATAAATGAATACAAATCAATGCAGTAATACATAACACTATTGATGCAGAAATGATCGATTTTAGTCTTCCAACCTGCAATCGGAGTTTGCTGTGTTTAATTAACAGAGGTTTTTTTTTTTCCCAGAATAGAAATAGATAAATAAATAGATAATAAATAAATAAAGAGCAATACCCGCTGACAATCTAACCGATTCTACTTCATTTTTCCCAGAATATTTTTGATAAGGTTGGCCAAGTACTCTTTTTTTCCTAAGAAAGCATTGCCAGCTTTTAAAATCACATTATTAATTATAGAAATTATTGAAGTATTAAGTAATAAAATTACCACCTTATTCTTGCTCTGAATTTTTCGACACTCATCCCAGTCTCTAATTATTCATTCAGCACATTTTAATAGAGCAAACACAATAGTTATTCCTATTATCAAATTTTTTTCTCAGATACTGGAATACTATTAGGTTCAAAGATTTTTTTTTTTTTTTTTGGCTACCTGTAATATAGTAACTGAGAAAGGTGTTGATCCCTCAATATGCATGAACACCCTCTGCCCTGAGACTACATAAGCTTTATGGAAGAAAAAAGAGGAAAATCTGCACTACTTCAAGGTTATTTTGTACCATAAATACAAAATGAACATATGTCAGTCTCAACAAAATAGCTATACTTTAGATTTGTAGAATGTACATCTAAAACAATGTTGAAGGTTTCCATATAGATAATTTTTCGTTTGTGAGAAATTCTTTGCAGGCAGAGATGTGTATTTGGCTTCTGAAGACTAATGGGAATTGTGTTCATATTTTTTTCATCTATGAGCCTTATGCACAAGTTTGAAAAATAATCTCCAACTTATAATGCTCAACTTGGAGATAACATCATTGCACATCAGCTGTGAATTGATTATTTTTATGATATTGCACAATCAAGGATTTTTCTCGACTCCTGCCATACCCATCTAGAGCCAAGAATTCAGGGGCAACCAGACCCAAAGGAAAAATATCATCAGTTATTGTTTAGGGCTAATTTAACAGATAATTTAACTTCAAACAACAATGATTAGGTCATTAAATTTCAGAGTCATGAGAAAATGAAAGAACCAACCGAGAGACAATTCTCTCTAACCCCATTACAGTTTTCAGTCTTCCTACTCAATCAAATTAAAACAAACAAACTGTATCTGCCTAAGCAGGAAGATACCTTTGCTCCTTAAAGCACACAAAGAGGGAAGCAATAATAGGAAATAAGGAGGAGGAACAAAAATGAAGGTGTCTATTTCAACCCGGGATTCTATCCATATAGGGAAATTCAACTTTAGCCGAAAAATGAATATCCAAACGTGTAGTTATTGAACACGCGCTTTAGTACCCAACGGAAGTTTGCAAATCTCGCCAAGAGCTATAAGCTCTTTCCCTCCGTGAGGACTTTTCCGCAATGCCAAAGACTCTGAAATGCTCTATACCATGGACCCGGAAGGGATGTAGGACATTTCATCTCTCCTTACAGATTTACATGCAGAATTCGGAGTTATTTGTTATTACCCTAAGTAACTTCTTGGATCACGGTCTCGGGATTTCTGCCTATTTTAAGTTTTGCTAAAGGGCCAGGATGCAGAAGTGCTGTGGACTAAGCTTGACTAAGAGTGAGGTGGGAGGTGCAGGTGGAAGCATCCCTCATCCTTTCCCTCCAATTCTTCCAATAGAAAATTCCTTCTGGATGACACGTGAAATGTAAATGAAGAAATTATCTAATAAATGTTGAAAAAAAAAAAAAAGAAAGAAAGAAAGAAAAGAAAATTCCTAGCCATTCTCCGCGCTTCCGCGGTAATCTGCTTCCCAGCCCGGCTTTTGTCTCCTTAACTCCATGCTGCTCCTAGCGTTCAGGAAATTTCCTATCCGAACACCAGAGGCGTGGGCAATAAACCAGAAGGAGATAGACTTAATAAAAGACTATTGTAAAGTCAGTTTTACCAACTACCGGGTGAGTGCTGAGATCTGAAACTGCACCCCATAAAGAAAGACTAACAACTTCTTTTAGGAGTAGGGAAAGGATCTTTGACGGAAGGGTAAGGTAGGGGAGCCGGGCGGCCACAGCTCCGGGAAACCAGTTCCCTAAGCGGCAGCGGTGTCCTGGGCTAGAGCGCCCTCGCGTTGCTGCTCGCCAGCAGCGCGGCTCCTTGGCCAGGGAGGTCGGCAAGGGCGATCTGACCGCGGGCCCAGAACGACAGGCCTTGTAGCAGAGCAGCCCTAGCTAGCTCTACTGCCTGGTCCATGCTCTGCTGTTAGTCCCTAACCCGAGACCTCAACTCCTCGGACCGAGTCCTGCCGCTCTACTTGGAGTCCAGCCCAGTGCCCTCGCCAAAGCCAGTCCGAGTCCAGAGGCCCAGGGCAGGCCATCCTGACACCCGCAGCCCGGCCTCTCTCCGGAGCTTCGGGAGGACTCAGACAGAGTCTGGCGCGCTCGCAGCCACCGTGGGACAGCCAGACTCTGGAGCATACAGCGCTGGCTCCTAAGTGTGCATTAAAAATCAATTATTTTCCTGAGATTTCCAAAGCCGGGAACTGAGCTATTCCCAACAGGGACAAAGTCAAGCCCAGAACGGTGCTCATTTCCCTAGATTTTTTTTTCTTCTTCTCTGTGAGACCAAGACGTCTCCTTCTCTTACTTGGCTCTGAACTCGACCTGCACCAGATCCGCTTAGTCCTGTAGGGACCCTAGCTTGACGCAGTCAAAAGAGCTGAGGAAAGAGGGCCTGCACTGGGTGAGGCTGGCAATGGAAAGCAGAAAAGAAAGCAAGAGAGAGAGAGAGAGAGAGAGAGAGAGAGAGAGAGAGATTGGTTCTTAATGATATAAAAAAATGGTCATCTTGATACCGACGATCCCAGGTTTGAATATTAAATTTCCTTGTTCTCTGAAGCAGCCATGAAATTCAGAAAACTCCATTAAACGAAATACCTTACACTTCTGTACATACTAGAGTATCCCATTGCCTTCTCCATATAAATTTATCTTCTTTTCTTCCTTCTTTGAAGTATCTAAATCCTCTTTACCTAGGCATCCACCATGATTTCTGCCCACATGGACAAATCATGCATTCTTCCACCTATGACTGTGGGAATCTACTCGCTCAGAACAATTTCCAAGTGGGAAAAGAAGAACACTTAAGCCTACAAGAGTCTAGATTTAAGGGTACATCCACTGTAGTCTGTGGGACACACTAACCACCCACCACCACGTGCCGAAGGGACGACTTTCACTTACCGATCTCCTGGTGAGAGTGTTCACAGTTCTCAAGTCCTCAGCAGCCTTCCGATAACATCCAGCAGAACCTTGGATTGGGGGTGGGGTGGGGGCACCAAATCGGGAGGGAGGAAGACAAAACATAACACTACGTCATATATTCGCAGCCCAGAGCCCCTGGGCCTACATTTCCTGGACAAAGTCTTCAAGGACTGAATGGGGGAAAAGGGCCAATTTAGGAGCTGGAAACTAAAAGATAGCTTAGTTTTAACTAATGGAGCTTAGGAGAGGAGTTCCTGGAGGAATGGTAAGACAGAGCAATTGAGGTGAGAGAAAAGGGGGAAATTAGAAGCAAAAGAAAAATCGAAAATGGATTTTTCCATCTATCTGGAAGATCACTAATACCCTTTAACCCTTACAGTAGGAAGAATTCAATCATATTGTTGCTAAAGAGAATTTGGGTGACCACTATTCTTTTTGTAACTCCAGGATCTGGCCTTGAGTAGAAGCATAATGAGGGGAAAATTTAAAATTCCACGTTTACCTACCCTGCTTCTTAGAAGGGCTGTGCAGATTTTCCTCTGGACATTTCCATCTGTCTGGGAGAAGCTGGAGTATGGCTGGGGACAGGTTATCTGCTGAAGTAGGAATGTACAGGAACCCCGCCCCTCTAGACACAGTTACACAAGCTCAGCAACCCATCTCAGCCAGCACTGAAACCTGTAATGATCTTCACCTTCACCCTTTGTTAACCTAATTCTCCAATAGGCTTTTAGCCTTAAAAAGAACCAACTACATTAGCTACTCACAAAATGAATTTATCAAAATTAAAATTATTTCAATGCACGCAAAGTCCTCAATGAGAAAGTAGAAAATACATGTTGTAAAAATCAAATTTTTATATAGACTTCCAATATATTTTATGTGCCCATCTCTTTGGGGTGAAATATGTACCAACTTGAATACATATTATAATCAATGCACATCATGACAGATTTTTTTTTCCTCTCTGCCCTTGCTGTGATTCCAGCCATAGAAGACACGGGAAGACTGCCTTGGCTATCAGGTCACTTGCATTGAACAGTTTTAGATTAACTTGATTTCCAGTATTGCAATTAGAGGAAAAAAATACTTGGAAAAATTCCCTTTCTCTTGCATTTTATATCATTTCTTTGTGTTTATGTACTAACAGTTTCATTAACTTTCAGTTATGTCAATTGAAATACTAAATCTGTAATATTACCATTTGGAGTTTTAATTTTTAAATCGTGATCATTTTCAAAAAGGGCAGTCTCTACTTCATTTTAAGAAATATAAGTCTAAACAAAAATAATCGCCAAAGAGTTTTAGAAGTGTTTGTCTGGAATGAACTTACTGCAATCAGCAAAAAGTTGGTGACAATACACAGTAAAACACTGTAACAGGTCTGAAGCAAAATTAAATGTATCAATGTCATAGCAAATTGTCATTTATAAAAGAGGATATCCTGAGAGAGGGTCAGCCATATCAAAATTAATGAAATGTTCACAGACTGAGCTTCAGAATTATATATATATATATATTCACTCTTGCTTATGTCTAGGAAGTCTAATAAACAAACTTCCAATCATATCCTCTATATTAGTAAATTAGACATGGGCTAAAGCACACTTGTACTCCAATATCTAGTTCCATAAACACAAAAAGTCAACTTCATTATGGACTTGAAAGTACAAAAATGTTGCCATTGAAATTGTATTTCTCTATCTTCTAAATAAACATTTTATAAAATTATAAATAAGTATAGACTGTTCATTTATGCTGGCCAGAGGGAAAACACTCACCAAAGAAATGTTTCTTAAATATCTAGATCTGTTAGCTTTACTATGTGAATTCAGCTTTCCTTTCAACTTTTGATAGTTAATACTGTGTTTCCTCTGTGGTAGTACATACTTATTCCATAAATAAAGCCCATAGCAGAAGCAAACAATAAATCATCATATTTTCCTTCCAATCTAAATGTAGGCCTTTCCCTGTTTGTCTCTCAGCTATGCAATGAAGATTTCCTTTGCCTAAGCCCACATTCCCTGCCCCCCCTTACTGTGTGTGTGTGTGTGTGTGTGTGTGTGTGTGTGTGTGTGTGTGTGTGATTCACTTTTAAAAACTGTTAGATTTCAAAAATCTTATATCTAAGCAAAATCTATTCTCACATTAAGAAAACAAAATCTTGTCTTCCTAAAGGAGATAATCAAAGTAGTCTATTTTCCCCATCTCTCTCTTTTCAATTTGATTCCAGCTTTTTAAAATTTCTTAAGATCTCTCTCCCCTTTCTCCCCTTTTCTCCCCCTCTCCCTTCTTCCTTTCTCTGATTCACAACCCAGCCATCCCCATTTCCCAACATCAGCTATTCTAAATTCATAATCAATTTTAGCCAACCTGCTTCTCCACTAGGTTCACTGCCCCTCTTTCCCTGAGCAACTCTTAAGTGTTTGCTGATAACATCTTAGGGACAGATTATTTTTCACTGGACCCATTGTAAAAAGTGGCCAGCTTATTGCATTACTGCAGAACACATTTCAGACTATACAAAAGTAACAAATGAACATCTTGTCTTCCACAGAATCACCACAGGATCCAATTAATTACTAAACCTTTAACTTAGGTTTTCTAATTATTTTCTGGAATTAGAGTGAGTGGGCTGTCTGAAACAATTAGAAAAAGTTTTCATTTTCATATGTATGCATATGTATACATTTAATATATCTCATATATATGCATATTGCAATTAAAACAAAAATTTGTTCTGTATAAGCAAAAGAAACACATCTGTAAATTAAATTATACAAATATATTAAAAAGCTAATCAAACAAGTACCTCTATGTTGTAAAAATGGAGGGAGAAGATAGGGCTATTTTACTGTGAATAACTAGAATTTTAAGTTGATGTAATTAAAAATGTAAATATCAACATCCGTCTATAAATCATTACAACAGGTGATCACTTCAGTAACTCTATAATCCAACTCAGCACATCTTTATTAGAATTCTTTCACTGTGGTAAAAAGCCAGAAAAATAAATGCTGACTTAGAAAGTATAAATACAAATAGTTTAAAAAAAATGTTTGCAGCATTCATAGCACAAATTGTACCTGAACTGAAGGGATATATATATATAAGATATATTATATATCATACTATATTGCTCATTATTCACTTATATCTAACTATATACACATATTTATTTATAGTTTGTCAAGTTCTATAAACAAATACCTGAAACAATATATATAAAGGACATTCTATCAACTGATCTTTAAAATAAGCACGGAATAAACAGCTATGCATATAAAATTGAATACCTTTCTTTGCTGCATATCTACAAAAACAAAGATATCATCTGAAAATCCTAGGTTTCATTTAAAGCTAGTATTTATTAAGTAGTCTGTTCCTGGTTAAAAAAAAATTGTTCACAAAGGGGGTTAAAACTACTATTCTCAATTTTAGAGTCTCAGTTCAAATTAAAGGAGCAGTTTAAACTCCAGGATGGCTGAAAAAAAGCCTTTGAATTTCCTATAAGTCGAATGGTATTTTGCAAATTAGCTCTACTTAATAAAAGAGACAAAAATATCAAGATATATATGAATTTAGCCTATTTTTTATTTCTGTGTGTTCATAGTAAACATTTTTGTAAGTGACAAACACGGGCATATGACCACAGTATCACAATCAAGAAATTTTAAGACAACATTAACAATCACTCAAATTGATGCGGCATTTGCGCAACACAGGTTACATATTTGCAAGGTTTACCTATAAGTACAATAGGTATTAACATTTCACTACATTTAGAAAAAATAAAAGTGACCTGTTAGTGACCACATACATCGAAATATACACAACACAAACTGAAGGCAATCCTTAATTTTGTCTCCTTCGGATTCAATTGAATGGGCAGTGTTGCCAACTAAACAACCTTCCTTTTTCGTTTGTTTGTTTGTTTACTTGTTTTAATACTTAGTATACCAAGTGCATTTGCTAGAATCCAATCTTTGGTCTAAAAGTAAACAAAAGGAAAGAAACAGTTCCTTAAAGAAAAGGACAAAACAATAAATGGCCAATATAATTCCTTGGGCACCTTTACTACAAATTCTTAAATACAAATTACAGTTTAACATTTTAAAACTCTCTTCATAATTTAGGTTGTTCTCAAGGCCTGCGACCACCAGATAGCTCCATGATAACTTATAATACTGCACACATGGAAATCTGGCAGCCTGTTGAGATAGACTTGTCAGGTTTGAATGAAATGGCAAAGCAGTCACTATTTAGATACACATTCTACTATAATTTGACGTCCAAACCTTATATTCTACAATGTATTCTCCCACATTGCACCTCGCTGACACTCCACACCGTGTTAGAATAGTAAACAACCCTAAAGACTGAACAAACGTACAGAAATGGGGAGGGGGAGGGCTTAATAAAAAATACCTGGACTTATTTTTTTAATTATCATTTACAATGCAAATGTGTGTAAAACGTTCACTTACAGTCTGGTCCCCGGGATGTTAATGTATTAAAGGGTTGGAAGAAGACCCCTGATTTTGATGTGTGAAATAATCAGACAGTCCCCCGGACAGTCCTGTCGTAAAACTTGGCAAAGAGGGTCTTAAAGACTCACAGGGCAGGGTCGAGGGGGCCTGTGGCGACGTAGAGGAGGACGCGGCCCGGGCGCTCATGGACGTGCTGGTCTGCGAAGTCATTGACGGGTGCGGGACGTGGGGGAAAAAGTAACTCGTCTGGCCCGCGAGCAGGTTGACGGAGCAGGGGTTGAGGGAGTAGGTCCCGGAGCAGGGCACCGACAGGCCGCAGGGCACCGAGGCGGCGAGCGCAGCAGCCGTGAGGTGGTGCGTGGCGTACGGGATCTCCCCGTTGACCAGCCGGTCCACACTCAGCCCGTTGGCGGTGGAGAAGGAGTGGTTGTTGCCCAGCGAGTTTTGAGTCAACACGGAGCTGTAGGGCATGGGGTGGCTGGGGTAGGCCGACGTGGTCCCGTTGTAACTCAAAGTGCTGCTGGCGCGGGGGTGGTGCAGGGACAAGAAGGGCGACATGGGCCAGTAGAGGGAGCCGGCGCGGTCCATGAAGGTGAGGCCGGTGGAGGTGAGGCGCGCCCCGCGCTTAAAGGCCAGCTTGGCCCGAGACGTGGTGGAGCGGCGCCGCAGCTTGCCGGTCGTGCCGCCGATGAAGACGTCGTCGCTCGACGGGTCGAGCATCCAGTAGTTGCCCTTGCCCGGGTCGTCGTAGTGGCGCGGTACTTTCACGAAGCACTTGTTGAGGGACAGGTTGTGGCGGATGGAGTTCTGCCAGCCCTGCTTGTTCTCGCGGTAGTAGGGGAAGTTCTTCATGATGAACTCGTAGATGCCATTTAGCGTCAGGCGCTTCTCGGGACTCTGCCTGATGGCCATCATGATGAGCGCGTTGTAGCTGAACGGCGGCTTCTCGTACTTGCCGTTCTTCTTGTCGCCCTCCTTGCCCCCCTCCCCGTCCTTGCCGCCCTCGCCCGCCCCTTTCTTCTCCTCCCCCCCGGCGCCCGCGCCCTTCTCCTTCTCGTCCGGCCCGACGGGCGCCAGCTCCGCCGGCCCGCCGCCCGGCTCGCCTTTGGCTCCAAGTGCGTCAGCCTTGGCCCCGTCCAGGGCGGCGGAGGGCGGGAGCAGAAGCGGCTGGGGACCCTTGTCGTCGTCGGCTGTTGGGGCGCCGCGCGCCTGCGGGGGCTGCGGGGCCGGGGGCGGCTGCTGCTGCTGCTGCTGGGGCGGCGGTGGAGGCGGCTGGGGCGCGGGCGGCGGCGGGTGGTGGTGGTGGTGATGATGATGGTGATGCTGGGGGTGGTGGCTGTTGTGGTGGCCGTGGCTCGCGTGGTGGTTGTCGTTCTGGACGGCCTCGGGGACCAGGCTGTTGATGCTGAACGAGGACTTGGGAATCATTTTCACCTCTTTCCTATCTCCCATGTCCAGCATCACCCAGGCGTCGAGGGGCGGCGGCGGCGGCGGCGGCACGGGAGCCGGGCAGCAGCGCGGCGGGCGACCAGCGGGTTCTGAGTGGGGCGCGGGGGGAGCGGGCAGCGGCGGCGGCACTGAGCACTCCGGCAGCAGCGCAGTTGGACCACAGTCTCCGGCGCTGGCAAGGCATGTAGCAAAAGCTGCAACCACCCCTCAAGAATTAGAGAGAGAGAAAGAGAGAGAGAGAGAGAGAGAGAGAGAGAGAGAGAGAGAGAGAGAGAGAGAGAGAGAGAGAGAGAGAGAAGCTAGAGGCAGAAGCAACCCGTCGCCCGGGGTGCAGCGCCCCGCTCCGTTCCGCGCCCGGCCTCCCCCTCCCCCGCTGCCTCCTCCTCCTCGCGCCGCAGCAGTCACAGCAGCAGCAGCGGCAGCCCGAAGGGGGGGAGAGCCGGGCGGCGGGCGGGCGCGTCCCGGAGCGGCCGCGGCGAGGCTAGGAGACAGCGATCGAGGCGGCTATAGCCACAATTAATTTTCCGAGCTACAGGCGCACACTAGGGCTGTAAAAAAATTTTTGCTTTAACCTTTCCTACTGCCGAACCAATCAGTGCGGCCGGCGTGCGGGAGCGTCTGGCTAGCCGTCGACCAATCGGGGGCCCAGGGCCCGCCCACCCCCGCCCCGCCCCGGCCCCGCCCCCCGCTCGCCACCCCCTCCGGGTGGCGGGGCCCAGGCCTGGAGCGGCGGGGACCGGCAGGAGCTCGCCCACCCGGCCAGAATTAGCGTAGGGCGTGCGCCCCAGGCCTCGGCCGCTCGACTGTGGCCTCCTCCCTGTATAGGATTATTTTCCTTTGCGCGTCAATATTTATCCTTATTGATTAAAGTTTGTATCCAATTTTGTCTGCAAGAGCCGGGCGGGGGGCGCGGCGGAGGGGCGAGCTGCGAGGGTGCGGGAGAGGGCTTGAACCCTGGGGATGCGGCGGCCCCGGCAGCGCCCTGGGAGCGAGCGGGCTAGCAAGCTCGGAAGAGCCGGGCATCGGGGGAGCGGGGCCTGGAAGGTGGGGTGGGGGCGGCCACGGCCAGGCCGGTACTTACAGCTTCCTGCGGCCCCCCGGCAAGCTCGGCTGCGAAGCTGGGCTGAGGGCGGCGAGCGGGGGCGGCTGAGCGGTGGGTGCGTTCCGTGGAAGCCTTCCGGGCGGCCGGGCGGGCGGGCGGGCGGAGAGCTGCCCCGGGCCAGCACAGAACCAAACAGTCCCGAAATAAAGCAGGTAACACGTGCGCTCTCCCTCTGTCTTTCTTCACTCCCAGAGTCGCGCTCACGCGCGGGTGACCCGGTGGAGTTGTCTCCTCGGGCACTCCACCTCCTCTTCAGCTTCTAGGCAGTACTGGAAGCCGGTAGCCGCGATCGATCATCCTGGAAATATTTTCATTTTGCTTGACATTGAAGAAAATATGAGTGGGCGTCTACTTCCGTTTTTTTTTTTTAAATCCTATGTTTGCTCCTTTTTCCCATTTCACAAATACTTTATCTCTTTAAAACCTCAATCTTGAAACACCAGTAGGACGAAATCAGCTCTTACCCTTCCTGGATGCTGCTCGAATGCTCTGGGGAGCCCGAGGAAGGTGGATTTGACAGTCCTAGCTTCTAGGATTTGGGGGATGGTTTGGTGGGGAGGTTGAAATGAGTGGGTAGCTTGTAATTCAAGGCCTTTAAAAAGATCGCGGCCAGAGCCAAGGCCCAGCATTTCCCAGGAATTGGAATTTAGAGCGGAGCACACAGATCAGAAATCCTTACTGGCTCAAAGCGCCACGTTGTAAGGAGAGGCCTTAGCCAGAGAGGAAAGGGAGGTGGAGACACATAGGTCACGAGTATCTTTCCCCTCCTCTTAAGGTAAAATACTTTAGCCATGCCAGCATTCTTCACTTTGATGAGCTCTTAGCTAAATGATCTGGCAGTCAAAAAAAAAAAAAAAAAAAAAAAGGAAAGAGAAAATACAGGGCCCATGTGTGACGTTAAAACCTACCAAAAAAATGAAAAAATGCAATACTCAAAATAATAGGGAGTTATTCTGATGTTCCCACCTCCCAAATTTGAAATGGGGCGCAGAAAGAGGGGAGGGAAAGAGAGGGAAACTCTAGAGAGAATTATCCACAATTACAAACAGCTAGCAAATTTTTATATCTATTGGGGATGTTGTAAGGGATCTTTGATTGTTTGTCCCCAAATCTCCTTCCACAAGCTTGGATCTCTTCCTACATATCCGCTGATTTTAAAACAAGCTATGCATGACGGAGAATTCCAGGATTCTAGCACTATCAGCTTTGCAAACCACCTCGGGTGCCAAAGGTTGATTTCTAGGCTTGGGGTTTCTCACGGAGCCTGGCGACGTGATGAGCTTTGCCAACCTAGCTAGAGAGATCTGTGAGCCTGGGTTGTCCTGTTCATTTCCCTTCCCACTCTTTTCTCCTGCTCAGGCCCATTTTCCGTGGTGGTTCCTCAATGCGCTTGCCTTCCTTCCTCCTCCCCTCTCCCTTCTTCCCCTTTCACTAACCCACCCCTTCTCCCTCCCTCCCTCCTCTCCTCTCCCCTCCACTCCTCCACCTACTCCTCCCCATCCCCCAGCCCCCCTTCTCACCACCGCTTATAATGGCTCCCGGGGCTCCCTCAGAGGTGGACGGCCCGGTACGTTTTCGTAGTCGGTCTAGCGTGAAATGATTCGGTGTAACCGGATTCTTGGGAAAGGACAGGTTACGTAAACATTTACTGATGTGGAGTAACTATACTATTTGTACTCTGATATGCAGGAAGGAAAGTGTTGATTAACACAGAAGAAAAAAAAAGCGAAATTAGCTGATTGCATGCTCATAAGTGCAAGCTGTCATTGAACTGCTTTTAAAATAGACACAGCTGGGTGTTTGTGTTGAAAAATTTCTTGTGTTTTTGCTAATACTGAAATAAGCATGATTTTGTATACCAAACATTTTCAGATCATTAAAATTTGTAATCTGTGCTGGTTTTAAACACAAAGAAAAGAAACAGAATCATTTCGATGTAAAATTTGCTGATATTATATTAACTCAATCAGGTCTGTACAAATTGTGCATTGTGTCTCCTAAAATCTGTTTGATCAATTTAATACACAAAGTGCCAAACGTGGGTATTGTTTGTTAACATTGGACATTTTATTCAAATCTGAGCTCAGCAGTGAACTGGAGGAGTTGTTCCTTGAATACAACACCAGCTCTGACTGATGAATTTTTAATGTTTTGAGGTGCTTCTTAGGTTAAAGCTAAGTGTGTATTGTTTTGTTACCCCCGTGGAAGAAATTAGCAGGCAAAGTAAGGGTTTTTTTTCTTCTTCTGTTTACTTTCAAGGAGCAAAAACTGGGTTTTGTACAGTGAGAGCTGCAATACTCTGATTTCATATGTCAAGGCTTATGGTGGCCTGAAAATTGTTTTGCATGCAGATTAAGGGTGTGCTGTGCTATTTTAAGGTGACATGAATGCAAGTCTCTCAAAGCAGGATGATTTATAGTAAAAACATAGTATATAGTTTGATATAATATTAAAACTAGTTTCCTGATACAAAGGTTATTTGCAATTCCCGAAAAAGTATGTTTGAATCCCTTTAAATAATTTTACTTGTTCTTTATGATGAGATGGGGATATATATCTCAGAATGCACACACATATGTATATCAGGCTTGTTTAACAAAACATGTACTGTTTACTCAGAGGCTATATTTGTGTAAGCAATGGTTTCTTTTTAGATCTGCTGCTAGTTGAAGCAGAGGGGGAAGGAGCTCCTGGACAAAGTGTTGTGAAGTTGAAAGTCTCTGGATGAGGCTTTGTGTATCCTACCAACCAATTTGGGTGCAAATTGGATTTGAAGTCCTGCCCACGTCCACCGCCGGGCCTCTTCCCTCCGCACATAAAGCCCTGTTTTCAGCCTTCTAGTCTCCGTGATTACCTTCAGAAGACAGAGGGCAGGCAGCCAGTGGTCTCAGACCGGAAACAAATCCCCCCACCAGTATAATTTTCTTTCCTAATCAATTTAACCTCACACATATAAATTTGCAAATGTGTAGTCTTAGAAAAGTAATGAATATAAGAGCACACCAGAGTAAATGTGATCTGTGAGTTTACATAGTGGTGAACTCTTAGGCCTCTCAGCTCTCATCCACTACCTACCCACTCAAAAAAAAAAAAGACAAGAATTGTAGAGCGAGCAATTCCAGCGGAAGAATTGCTGGAGAAAAAATGTAGATTATTCCTTCTCAATTTTAAAATTAATATCCAAGCCTACACAGCACACTTCCTTCGAACAGGGGGCAGCTTATTTTTATTCCATCTTTGAGGGTGGATGGATGTTACATTTTCTTTCTTGGGGACATTGTTTGTTTGGGGCCATCTTTACTTTCTAGTAACAAGGGTGGGACATATTTATCAACTTCCACCTTTCCCTTGGGAGCAGGGACAAACTCAAGCTAAAGTTCTCTTCTTACAAATGCACAGGACGGTTTGTGACCTCTTGACACGTGGGAGTCAGTAGAACCCATGCTGAGACATCCAGGTATTTCAAGGATTCTGTAACAAATGAAGTCTGCCCTCCCTAGAGCCAACTTGTCTGTAATCTCTTCCTAACAGCAGGTAATGGTGCTAACATTTAGTGATTAGAAGTTACTCTTTAGCGTGTTGTATCCTTGTTCTGTGGGTTTTGGTTACAGGTTATACGATTAGGTTTGCGAGAACAGTAGTGAACTAAACTTCCCAGTAAGAGGTCTTCACACCAGGGAAGTGTGACTTTTCCTCAGCAGCCCTGCCTCGTCACTCATTAGGGAGCTGCAGGTTGTCAGAGGCTGCTCTCAGCAGGCTCATGCACGCACCCCTAACGTCATCGAGGGCGCGCATATGTGCATGGAGTGGGTATACACACACACACACACACACATAGAGCTCTAAAACTAAATTAAGAAGCCGATGATTAAGACAAGCGTCTACTAGGCCTGTCATTTCAGCATCCTTCCATCATAACATTGTGGCACTGGCAATTTTGCTTGAGAACCTTGAGGAAAAAAAAAATCTAAGGGAGAGCCTCATATTTGAGAGTTGAAATGTTTAACTTCTATAAGCTAGGGAACCACTTCAGAAGCCAGACAGTTAAAAGGAGGAGGAAGAAAAGGAGGGGAGTGGTCTTCATGCAAACTCATTGATTTCTCTGGGCACATCTCTTTGATATGGCCCCGTGTCCCATGTGTAGCAAAGCTAGATCCACTAGCATGGAAAAAAAAAAAAAAAAAAAAAAAAACTCCCTGGTACCAACAGCCCAAGAGAGACTCACATATAATGGCCTCACCCTAGAGCCAAGAACCCTTGAGTTGCTCTGAACAGGGTCTCTGTAGAATTCTCTGAGCATCTTTGATGAGTCGGAAGGCCTGCTGCCCTTTAATGTGTTTTCTGTTACTTGCTAGTAGCTCCCGGACTATTGGGAGTCAATAGTTTAAGAAGTTGAGCCCCTGGTAAGTAAGACACTCCAGTTGCAGACCAGATCCAATTGGGAGAAATTCTTTCACACACCAGCTAGGCAAGCCAGTCCTGAAAGGCCAGTGTCTATATTTTCCCCTAGTTGCCCAAGGAATCAATGCAGTCTACTTTCCCAAGAAGACAGGGAACATTGAAGAGAGAAGAAAGAGTGGAAATGTGGTCCCAGAACTGGAAATGGAAGACAAGGCTTGGCTTCTTAGTTCTCCCCACCCCATCCCAAGTCTTTCTGAAAAGGAAGGAAAGAGACTTACAAAATCCAGCATGTATGACTATGCTGTCTTTTCTGGTTTGTTCGTCAGTGCATCTTGAAAGGAAAAGAAAGAAAATTATTTCATAAATACACACACTCACTGTGAAACAAAAGCTTGCAGGCTGAAAAAGCACACAACTCCTATGACACAGAGGCCCTAACTATGTCATCACCAGTCTTAGTTTTTCTGCGCATCAGTGAGATGTTAAGCAAGAACCTGAATTGCCTTCTTTGAGAAAAAGTATAGACTTCCCTGAGAGCACAAACATCTAAGCTCTTATGTTCCGAAGCAACTTTCCAGAAGATCCCCAAAACTCCCATTGTAGGAGAAAACTGGAAGAACAAAAAGGTTGACTCAGTTGCAACTATTAGATACTCAGTTCAGAAGCGGTCACCTCTCAACAGTTAAGTGCGCGCGGAATTCATAGGATTGTACGTTAGATGAATAAATATAACATAACACAGGGGATGACTCCTGCTCATTGCAAGTCTGTAGAGGAATAAGGAGAGGGAAATTGCATGCTTGACTCCCAAAGCCTCCCATAGTCCAGGAGAGAAAGCAAGCTGTGTACTAATAAAATGTCTGCTTTCTTATATATATATAAAAAAATTAACCTCCCCAAACAAAACAAGACAAACAAAACAAAACAAAACAAACAAAAATCCAAACAAACAGACACAAAACTACCAGGACAAACTAATGTGCGCAACTCATACCCACCTGCCTCTTGTACTGGCTCTTCTAGTTTCTCCCCACGCCCCACCCTACCCCCAACCCAAAGCAAAACCTGTGGCATCAGTGTTTGCCAAAGGTCCTGTCTGCCCACCCTCTTGGGGCGGCAATGGTTGTGGGGCTGTGGTTCTTGAAGAAGGAGCTTCGTGGAGAGACCTGCTAGTCTGCTTGCCTCTGCTCTCCTCTCCTCCCAGCGCGCTCACCCTGAGCTCCTTTGTAGTCCACGCCTGCCAAGTGCAATCCAGCCGGAGAGAGGCCTTGCCTTTAGGTTTCATCTCCAGATCCCTCCTCCCCTTCTGAAAAGGCAACTTTCAGCTTAGATGTCTGGTTTTTGCACATCAGACTGGAAGTATGCACAAACAGATCAATATTTTTGGGCTTTATAGGTCATCTGCCATGGTGAACACGGAAAGGGGAGGGGGCGGGGGCGGAACCAGTTAAAGGTTGTGAGCTTGTATTGATATAGTGCACAAGTCTGAGCTGAAATACCAGTGCGTGGTGCTGAAGTTAATTCGAATATTCAATAACAACTAAGGAGTATTGAACCCAGTGGGGGAGAGCAGTTACACACCACTTCTCTGTGAATCTTCCCAAGAAGCTATACACACAGGAAGGAGGCATCCGACAGAGCAAGCTATATACAGTAGGGCACAGGAGCAAACTACTACGGTCACCAAATGAAAACTAAAACAACTCAATTCCTTTTCAGAATTGATAACAAAGGTGGTGGGATATTTTTATTATTAAACAATCCCTACTTGATTTATTTCATCAAATTCAGTGTCTCCCTTCTGGCTTTGTCCTAAGCCAGGAGAGAGAAAGCAATATCAAGATAATAGCTTAGCTGGGCAAGTGTGGCTCAGCTGAGTGTGTTAGCTACAAACCTTCAAGCCAAGAGGCTAGCTCCCTCTTTCTTTCTTTTTGATCTTCTACCTTTTCTCTCTCTCTCTTCCCCTCCCTCTCCTCCTCCCTCCCTCCTTTTTCCTTTCGGCCTTCTTTCCCTCTTTTTGTCGAGATTGTGAATTTGATAGATAGGAAAGAAGAGAAAATGGAAACTCAGAAGACCCCCCAACCCCCTTGCCGAAAGCAACTGCATGCATAGTGCGGCAGGCTGCGGGCTGCCGCAAGCTCTTTGAGCGCAGAGCCTAGAGAGGCTCATTCTGGTGCTTTCTCGGTTTAAGACTTCCAGGATGCCAGTAGGGCCAGGCGCTCTGCTCGCTCGGATTTCTGCCCAAGTAACCCACCGTTTGGGCTTAGAATAAATACCCACAAAGAAAAAAGCCCCCAATTAAGCTGAGTATTTGCTAACCATCTTCCATCAAAAAACTGGGACTGGAGGTTTTCATAGAGAGAGTTCTAGGTCCAGACCACCTAATAACCCGTGAGTGGGAGAATCCGGGTATTGAGTAGGTCTGGAATTGTACACGAAACATTATTTCCTAATTAATTAAAGTAATTCTCTTTCTCTATTTATATTCATATACATGCTATTGATTACACGCCCCTATTTGCTTGAAAAAGTGCTCAGAGTATCTTTAGAGCACACTGCTCTTTCTTTGTCCCCTTGAACATTTACAGCTGATCTTGCGGCTGGTTGAGATCAATTAGCACTGGATTTTGCCCTGGGATTGCTCCCCAGGGCGGACAAATGGAGCCAACTGGTCTCCAGAGACTTTATTCGCCCCTGTGTATCCGCCAGGACTCCGTAGGCAGTTCAAAATCCCAAGCCTTGGTTTCACTTGATTTTGTTGTTGTTGTTATTGATAAATATTGGGTCATACACAAGCCACTTGTCAGAGCCTTTGGCTCCATCTCACAGCGGCAGCTCCTAGCGGGGCGTTTGAGTCTTGTCCTAGAAGCTGAAAAAAATTTCCTGGGAAGAGAACTGCACATTCTCTGCTCCTTCAATTCCGGAGATATCCCTATAAGATCATAGCCCTGCCTGTCTGCTGACAGGTTCCTTCCTTAATTTGTTCCAATATATGGACACTGAGTAGATGACTGTGTTCCACCCATTTTAAAAATTGTGATTGGGAGTGGGTGTTGGTGAGTTGATGCTGGTTCTGTAGGTATATCAGAAGCTCCCTGCAAAGCTTCCTCCAAAGCTCAAACAGATAGTCATTGTAATTGTGGGGAGGCGAGGATAAGCAGGTAGGTAGGGCATTTGAGGGCTGTGTAATTGGAGTGTTGTATACAGTTTATCTTTCAGCTGTGCTGTGTATATTTCTTCCCCTTGATACATACTGCATATGAACAGAACCCTTGGTCGGCTTGTCTTGGCATGTTTGAAGCCCTAGACACCTAACAGTATCATTACAGGAAAGAGACAAAGCCCCAAAGACTTCATCCAGGCAGGGAGGTGACTGCCTTTGGGGCGAATGGGGAGTTTCCTTGGCACTGAACTTGTCAGGGGAGCAAAGCCATTGCTGGTCTCCCCTGACTTCAGGTCTTCCCGATGCTGAAGTAGGCGAGAGTGTGTGTGTGTGTGTGTGTGTGTGTGTGTGTGTGTGTGTGTGTGTGTGGTGTAACCAACTGATTTCCGACATTTCAAAGAGATTCCTTCTATTTCTCAACATTACGGAAATGTACGTTGCTGGAAAAGCAGTAAAAACAAGCATAGCACTGCAATTTTCAAGAAAATAGGATCTCCAAATATAAAAATAAAAAAGTAGCAGATAAGATGTATAATTCAATCAAATTACACAAAATTGCTTGAGAATCCAGAACAGTAGCGATCCATTATGCCTCTGTTTTATTAGTGACAAGTACAATTACTCTAAAATAAAGAACACTGGTGAATATATAATTGGCTGTAATCATGTTAGTGTTTGAATAAAAATGACGGGAACATTTAACACTTTGACAACAAAATGTTCAGAAATAACTTATTTATTCAAACAGTTTTTTATTTTCCACCAAGCGAAGGAGAAACACAGTTTGCTTAGGAAAATCAATGACTTTTCCCTGCAATAAATAAATACCCCAAAGGGGAAAAACAGCCCCACACCTCTATATTATTACTACTATTATTTTTAACCACCAAGAAGCTTAATCCTATTTGAAGTCAACATTTCACATAGTGGTTGTTTGATACTAAAGTCCGCCACCTAGAGGAACAACTGTATAATGCAATGCCAACCCCTTTACCCCCGCGGTGACCCGGAGAATCAGTTAATATTCTTTGCAAATTGCTGTCCAAACTAACTCCCTCACTCCACCCCCTCATATCCCCTTCCGCCCTGAAACATCGTCACAATATTTTCTTTGTAATTGTTATGCGCGGTTGACAAAAACGGAGACTTTCTCCGTTAGTGTAGATCTCCCGGGAAAGTGCCAGGGAGTGCGCAGCCGGTCTGGATTTGGAAGGTGCTAGAGAGACAGTTCTCTTTTACCTGGGGTTCATTTAGAGCAGCCCGATTTCAGGTCCCTTAAAGGAACAGCTTAAGAGAGAATCATCTTAATCCGGCTCTCTCTGGTTTTGCGTAGAGAAAGCAACCAGGTCCTCAGTTCTACTTTTCCTGCCCCCTGCTCCGCCGGCATACAAAATCTGGTCCCCTGCTTTTTATCTAATTAGTCCAGCAAGTTTTATCAACCCAGGTAGGCTACTGGAAATACCCATAATGCAGATTTTGTTTGGTTGTGTCCCTGGAGCCAGACCCACGCAAGAGAAAAATCTAGATTTTTGTCAGAAACGCGTGCCGTTTGCGGGAGAATTTGGAGCTCGGCTCCGCAGGACTTTTCGCTTTTAAGTCTTGTTGGATCTCCTGGATCTTCGGGGATAGGGACAGCCACCCTACCTTCTCACTCACTTTAATTTAAGCTTTGGGCAGGAATGCTCTAAAGGAGGGCGAGGGAGGCTAGAAGAAGAATTTCCTAATGTGCGCTACATTCCCTCAACGGACATTACTGTCACCGCCGCCTCTATGGTGATCCAGGCCAGACATTCAGCCTTCCCCATCTCACTTCAAAGTTTTATTTTATCTGCCTGAAGTTGCCTGTAAGAATGTTTAAGACAGCAGGACGAGAAAGGAGCAGGATGATTGAATCCATTTTAAAAAATAAGTGTAGCAAGTCCCCGAACTTCAGAGGAGTTTTTCTCTCTTTGGTCTCCTGGCTTCTTCCTTCCCTTCTCTTCCTATTCTTTCTTAGATTTCTCACCTTTCATTCCCTTTTCCTCCGTCTCTCTCTTTTCTAGTCTATGTCTACCAACATTTCTCCAAGAATAAGATGAAGAGAGTGGAGGTGATGCAGAGACAGTCGTCCCCCCCCTCCCCACTTTCCCCGCCTCCTAGTCTCAGATGCTCCACGCGGGGATTTGGACACCTTCTGGGAAAGGATTCTTCCTCTTCTTCTGACTCAATAGCAGTCCAATTAGGAAGCAAGAAACTATTTTCCTGGTGTATGTATACATTATTTTAAGGTAGTTAAATATGTATTTTAAAAATCATAAACTCGAGGACGAAGCCCCACTAGATGGCTGTCGGGTGTCCTAAGGCCTGACGGTTCTAAGCTCACTCTAAACCCTAAGCACTCAAGTCCTCAGATTCTTTTTTTCCTTTTTTGGTTTATGCAAAGCTAGCTCTTCCACTCCCCACTCCCAGGTCTATCATCCCTCTCCTGCATTATTTTAACAGCGTGCTAGCCTTCCTCTACGTGTGTAGGCTGCTAATGGGAACCACTTAATACAACAGAGATGCTCATCTGTGGAGATTTTCCCAAGGCTAGCTGCAATGTTGGCTTTTTTTTTTTTTTCTTTTCTTGTTTTCTTTTCAGGGCATGATCACCTCTCCCTCCCTTCTCCTCCTTTCTTAAGATGGGGTCTGGAAAGGGGGTCCAACAAATTTTTGTGAGTGGGATGTTCCTTCCCGTTTCTGCTGCTTTCCAAAAACCAAACCAAACCAAACCAAACCAAAAAAACAAACTGGGCAGTTTTGGTTCTCTCTAGAGAGTAGGACTACCCTAAGTCCAGCTTAAAGCTCTTGGTTGCTGTCTAGCAGTAAACCCTACTCCATCTTTTCTCCAGTCCCACCTTTCCTTCCTCCGGAGAAGTCTGTCTGGGGAAGTCAGGATGGTTCTCACTGAGACTCTATAGTGTTCTTCAGTCCAGTCCTCTGAAGAAAATGCCACAAGACATCGCCACAGAGATGCTCCCTGCTTTGCATGGTCTCATGTGTAGGGTTTGTTTCTCTAGTTGGAAGAACTTTTTAGGGGATAATTTGGGGGCTTATTGGTATCCCTTTCCAAGAAGGGGTGCATCCCCACCCCCACCCCTACCCCAAGAGAGTGATCTTTATATGCTTTCATATAATTCTGGCCCAGAAGTCATGAGTCTACATGATTCATTGATCCAGTTTCCTAGGAGAAGATCAAAAGCAAAAAGCCAAGTTAAATTAGATGTGTAATAAATGTTATACAGTGGGTTTAGTGTGATGGTCTGTGATTCACAGGTGAAGTGTTCCTGCCTCCTAAAAGGTGGTGACAGGCAGACTCAAGAACTTCTGGCATTACCCTTCTTCCTCTTAGGAAGTTACTTCACCTTTGTAGTGTTTTTTAGTTCAACAAAACATTTCTGTGGTTGTTAATATACAAAGGGCCAGATATCTTCTGTTTATACAAACTCCCAAGAAATGACACCCCAAATCATTTTCAAACCCTATTTTTTTTTTTTAAAAGGAGGTTTGGAAGTGAAATTTCATTCAAATAGCAGCAGTGCCATCTAGTGATCATAAGGATGAGTATCGATGAAAGTAAGATTGTTGGCTGTTTTTAAGATTCCTGAGGCACAGTGGGCTTTTCTAATACAGTTTGATTGTCTTACCAAGAGAACTCTATAATATCAAATTTTACACCATGAACACAGATAAATTAAACTATGTTTTCCATGTCATGTTTTCCTCCAGGATAGCTTTACTGTATTAAATTAATTTTACAAATTATCAGCAAGAATTGATAATGAGAGTTATAAACATATACATAATTAAAATAGAAACAAGTAGACATTTTGGTATTTCTTCTGAGGCATTGGTTACTCATTTAAGATTGTTCTTTTGTTAGTATCAGGCACACACTAAATTTTCTATCTTTTTTTTTTTAATAACCGCATCTGTGCTTTCTCTATGTCACCATTGCTCAAAATGTTTTGAGATTCAAAGTAACAGAATTCATATGCTTGGACGGACTCCACTTTTTCTTTTTTGTAGAGAAGATTATAAATGGACTTTGTGGGCACAGGTGCAGTCTTAGCAATGACAGACTAGGGAGTCCAAGAATTTTCAGAATAAAACAACTTTAGCATTTGCTTGGCATTTAATATGTTGGACTGAGGTAGTAGAAGAATTCATCTCATTCCTGTGACTTTGTACGCTGGCCATATGTGTAGGTGTGGCTTGTGCATGTACTTGCTAAAGTGTGTTTTTAATTTCCTATCAGCAAGGCAGCTGAGGGCCCTTGAAATACAAGGACACGTGCTTTAGGCTTATCAGTTTTGTTGATTGCACTTTACTTTTGCTTATAGTTCCCTTGATTTTCCCGTGCAATGTGGCTGCAAGCTGGCACAGGAACTAAGCTGATAGTCTGACATGTGATAACTAGAATACAGGCCAGCATCTTGTTGAGCTTGAGCTAGTCACAATGCTTTTCCTGACCTTTGTTCTTTTATACACAAAATGAAAAGGATGAACCTTTTTACTATTTCATATAGCTCAGAAGGTCTAGGAATCTGCAAACCATGAACTCTCTCATGGCAAGACACTTTTCTGGGGACAACACTGTTACTTGAAACCCCTCTCTCCTTGAGAAGGGGACATGGAGATTCGGTGTCAGTTCCAAATTGATCTAACAGGCAGTTTACCAGTAATAAGAATTGATAAGCTCTTCTTCCCCCCCCCCCCGCCCCCGGTATTTTATCATATTCTTCTTTTCTCATTTTGGATTTTGTTTTAATAGAAAACAAAACAACAAAACCCCAAAACTTTTACTATTTTCAGTCAGCATTCCACTAACTCATTGGCATGCACTCCGCTCTGTTGTGCTGTCCATCCAGAAAAATCATGTGAGAATGTGATTAGACTGAACACAAAGCCATAAAGCAGAGGCGGCTGTATTTGAGGTCTAACACGTTCTCATATCCTCACTGTAATTATAAATTAATATTAATAGTTTTAGGTACCAGATCCAAAGTAGTCTGTCTGCAAACAGCCTACATCTCTCCTGGCTTCTGGGGTACTTTGAGTACACTCCTTCAGGAGCTGACAGTAACGTTTTTTTCCAGCTTCCATACAACTAGCAATGTTATTGCACAGATTTAACAAGGAGAGGACTGTTTATAGAAGGCACACATCACTCAGAATGTACATATTCTCAGCCTCATGCAGGCTGTATACACACACACACACACACACACACACACACACACACACACTCGTGGAGTATCATTTCCGTCTGCCCAGAGTTGATAGAAGGTATAGGGTTCATTTTGAGGCAACTTTGGAGTCTTTCAAAGGTTTCGTTCTCAATATCTTTCTGTTCCTCTAGTCCTTGCAATGGCAGCTAAGGTGCCTATGTCACTTTGCTTGTGCACTGTGAGGGTCTCTTAGCCCAAATTCCTGGGACATGAATTTATATTTCAGATTTTGGGGAATATTTAGTAGACATTGATGGTTGAAATTATCTTATCTGAAAAGCCTTAAATCTCAAATTCTCGGGGGGCTGGTGAGACGGCTCAGCGGGTAAGAGCACCCGACTGCTCTTCCGAAGGTGATAAGTTCAAATCCCAGCAACCACATGGTGGCTCACAACCATCCGTAACGAGATCTGGCTCCCTCTTCTGGAGTGTCTGAGGACAGCTACAGTATACTTACATATAATAAAAATAAAATAAATCTTAAAAAAAAAAAAAAAAAAGAAAAGAAAAATTTTCTAGAATAAGTACAAACATGAAGTACCTTAGATCAAAAAAGTGGTGTGTCAAAAAAAAAAAAAATCTCAAATTCTCTCATATCCAAAAACCTATGAAATGGCATCTAGACATTTACAAATTTTGGATTTAAGAGCATTTCAGATTTAGAATTTTTGTTTTAGAGGTGCTTAGCTATATAAGATTAACAAGGCATGTTTTCTCCTGTGAACTTTCTAAGAATATTCACCAGAATGAACATATTACCTAAGGCCATTCAGTTTGAAAGACACAGAAAAGGACATTATACCCTGGCCTTGGAGTCAATAGCTATTGCTTGCACTTACCCATCTTAGGCTTGGAGACAGTAAATCAGGAAGTAGAAATATTTCACAGTACAAAGTACTTTTTGATGTGCCCCACAGCAGGATTATACAACACATTATTGAGGACTCTCAACTTTTAAAGTGTTGGGACTCCTTCTAATGTGATAGACTGACTGTGTGCTATGATTTTCTCTTTTTATTCATTTTTAACAATTTTTTGAGATTATAATATAATCATATCATTTCCCCTATCCTCCTTTTTACACCCCGTAACCCTGACCTCTTGAATATTCATGGCTTCCTTGGTTCTGAGAAGGCTCGATGCCCTAGAGTAGGGGAATGCCAGGACAGGGAAGCAGGAGTGGGTAGGTTGGTGAACAGGGGGAAGGGGGATGGGATGGGAGGGTTCAAGGGGAAACCAGGAAAGGGGATAACATTTGAAATGTAAATAAAAAAAATATCTAATAAAAAAATTTATGGCCTCTTTCTTTTTCACTGTTTCAGTGTGTATTCCTATCACAGAAATACAACCAACACAGTCTGTAAGTTAATGATGTAATGCTGTCTCCACCGGAGGCATCGCCACCGAAGAAAGATTGTCCACCCAACATCTTCAGTAGTCATCCTGGGTGGCAAAACTTTGGAGAAAGAATCTAAGATGCCATTCAAATCAGGAGCTCTGGAGAGAGAGAGAGGACTGAATCAGTTCATTCTGGGAACTAAGCTTAATTGAGTCCAGAACACCCTCCGTTTCCCAGCTTTGTGTCTTGTCTGTCTCTGTGGATACTTAAGGTCCTTCATTAATGTATTTGCTTACTCTGTTCTTGCTGGCACACTTGTCGACGAATTTCTACAAATTCAGATCTTACAAAAAGCGGAGTCTTTAGCTTCATGCAATGGCAGAGTTGTGACATCTTAGATTCATTTTCTCCCAAATGGCTTTCTGCTGCCCTCAACTGGTAGTCAGTCATCAATGCAGTAAATCTCTGCATTCATGCTAACCTCCAGCATTGTTTGACTCCAAAGGAGATGAAGAAAAATTATTAACCACATTACAGATGATTTTTATTGCAGAGAAAAAGGTGGAACTCAGAAGTTGTTAGGGTGTTCACCTATTATTCTCCATTTCCTCATTTCCTAACATTTGCATGTGATACATGAAGAAAAGTATCTGGCCTTTTCTTCTTTCAAGTATGTGTGCCAGAGTATTTGGAAGGGCTGCTTAATTATCAAATCAAGATGCATTTCAGCTAGTGTAATACCTAGGAGATATTTCTGTAATTACTCATAAGTAATGTTAAGTATTTTATCTCTAATGTTATAAAGAGACAGAGAATTATATAAGGACCATAAATAGTGTGTAAGTGTTCTCTTTGTTTTGACAAATTTATATTGGGCATATGCTGTATGTCAGACAGCATTATCAGTGCTGAGAATATAGTACTGGTAACAGGACACAAGAAACCCATATGCTTTCATTTCTTTCTTTTCAGTTTTTATTAAACATTACATAGGGCATAGCTTGCTACATAATATACCACATAATCTTCTAGAAGGGACAGGTGATCATTACTAAAGAATTTTCTCATCCTTCATGAAAATGGCCTCTTAAAATATATCCTCCCAGCCCTTGGACAAATAGTAATTACTGAATCCAGAGAAGAATCTCTCCATTACCATCAAGTCCAATGATATTGTCATTCCTACCCTGTATTTCCTTTAGTAAACTTTTCAATTGATATATGCAGTGGTTACTCCAGGAACGAGCAAGTACATACCAGTGATACAAGTCTGGAGAGAATATTTTTTGAAAAAAATTATTTATCTATTTAATGTATGGGAATATACTGCCACTATCTTCAGACACACCAGAAGAGGACAGAGGATCCCATTACCAATAGTTGTGAGCCTCCATATGGTTGGTGGGACTTGAACTCAGGACCTCTGTAAGTATAATCAAAGGTCTTAACCACTGAGCCATCTCCAGATCTCTGGAGAGAATCTTCAACTGCATCTAGGTAGGGATCCATTAAATAAACCCTACATGAATCCAAATGTGTACTGCCACTATGGAAATTAGTGTGGCAATTCTTCAGAAAGATGTGGATTGATCTATACCAAAATACAGCTATACCACTCTTGACCATATACCGAAATGACATGTCATCCTATCACAGGGACACTTGTTCAACCATGTTCATTGCTGGTCTATTCATAACAATCAGGAACTGGAAATAACCTAGATTTCTCCTGACAGATGAATAATTAAGGGGAAGATGACAATCTAAATAATAAAGTTTTACTCAGCCATTTTAAAGAAATCATTAAATTTGTAGGAGATGGATGGAACTGGAAAAATTCATCCCAAGTTAGGTAATCTAGAAAGACAGATATAAAACATATTTGCTTATATGTGTATATTAGCCATTAAGTAAATGATAACCAAGCTATAACCTGTAGATGCAAACAAGTTAGGTATAGGGGAAGGAACTGGTAGTGGGGCACACATGGATATTCCTGGGAGAGGGAAATAGAATAGATTTTATGAGTGAGCAGGAGTTGCAGCAATCTTGAGTATGTTTCTTGATGTGGCAAGATCCAGCCTGAAAGTGGTGGTACTGTTGCAGTGGGATTGAATCCTGAAGAGTAGAGAAGAGAGATGAGAAGTAGGTTCACCTTCATTTTCTTCCTGTTCTCGACTTTGGATATAATGTAATTTTTTTTTTTGCAAATTATTGATGTCTTGACTTCCACAGGATGACCACCTGTGACCTGGAATTGAAAAGAAAAAGTTTCTCGCATAAGTTTTTTTTTTTTTAACTCAGATTATTTTTATCAAGGCAACAGAGGCAAAACTAGGAAAGTGATAGAGTTGTCTTTCAGCAGGCAGATATGCCATACCTTTCTATGCAATACGTGTCTATGTATCAGGTTAGCTTTTCATATGACATGGCTTAGAAATGTGTCAATAAAACACTTTGTTAATTTTTAATTTAATTGTATA